>ML424947.1:0-55072 GCA_005239525.1 Nicotiana knightiana
TGTCTTTTGGTTCTCATTGTTGTGTTCATTTCAGCCATGAACACCACCTGGTTTTATAAGCGCATAGAGAATTGGCCTTGCAGAATTCTCATTGAAGCGGCTTCACTTCACACTTACATAGGTGATTCCTAAACGTGTAATCTTTTAGATTGACACCACCTCAAACTTAGGTAATCATTAAAGAACGTGTAAAGTTCTATCCTTGTTACTATACATTGTCTTCATCACTAGAAGGGACCAAAACAAATTTCTTTGACAATGTTGAACCGGTCAATCATAACTTTGTTTGACCTCCTTGAACCTAGATCTCGGAATGAACTAACTGACATTTAATTTAATTATTAAATAATTAATTAAATAAACTTTGTCCAAAAATAATCTTATCGATCGATCATTTGACAAATCCAAATCCAAATCCAAATCTGAAGCCGAAGCCAAAGCCAAGCCGAGCGAGCGACGACGGCGGCGCGATGATACATCCTCTTCAGCTCCTTTTAAGAGCTCTAAGAAGTGATCCTATATTTATACACACAAGTGTAGTTGTCTTTCACCAATGTGGTACAAAGTTCATGACAAAAGCTCACTTGATTCAAACTTTCATTTCCCACCATTTTATTTCCCATTATTTCCCAATTCACATTCTTAGACTTTTAAGCCCAATGCGTAAATTCCAACATATCCTAATGTTTAGGTCTTCAAATTCAATTAAAATTTACCTTATTAATTTATTTCCTTATTTGACCAGTTTTATGAATATCCTTTTGGAGTTTATTACGTGAAAGTTAAAGTTTTTTTTATTCTTAGCCTCTGAGGTACTCCAAATTGCCAATAATTGATTATCTAAAAATATGGAACATCCATTAGCAATGTATGTTCGCTTTTTCCTGTTAAATTTTTAAGAATTTTGATTTAATCTTAACTTTAAATTTCTGGAAGTCTCGACTTTTTTGTTTTGGTTAAAGAGTTTCATATATATACTAAACGAGAAAATACATTACAAAGTACTGATAGTGCCTGGGTACTGTAATTCCCCTATTAGTGCGATGTTTTGAGATACAATATTAATATTACATGCCAAAAATTTCTTAACAACTTCAGTTCCTAGGATAACTGCCCAAAATACATCATTTGTAAACATCGAATGAACTGCTAGTAAGCTGGATCTTCCCAAAAAACTTGGCTTTGCTGCCTCTTTTGCTATAGCGTCTGCCACTCTATTCTACTCCATGTATGTGTGCCTTACCACGACCCTGTTTAACAAACTGCATTCACAAATCATGGGATCCTATGTTATGTTATCTGTGAGGTTTGGATTATTTCTGTCTAGTCTGTGTCGATGTCCAAAGAGATCAATCCATTTTGCTCAGCTAGTTGTAGCCCTTTTAGGAGAGCTTTCAGTTCAACCATGGTGTTGGTTGTGTGTGGTATGTTTTCCATATATCCTATAATCCAATACCCATTATAGTTCTTGAATACTCTACCTATTCCTCATATGCCCGGGTTACCCTTAGCGGCCCTATCTGTATTCAGCTTATAGTACCCTCTCCTGGGGCACTCCCATTTCACAATGGTTTGGAAAGGCTTCTTGATGGTGATATTTTTCTGATTCTATCTTTTTGTTGTTGAAAAGGTTGTGATTCCGGCATAGCCAGATGTGCCATAAATAGAAGGAAAGAATGTTCTCCCAAGAAACGTTTTCATTAAAGGGAGTGTTTCTAAGTTTATTTCAAGTTAATGGCCATTGTTGAGATGAGAAGATGAGATTATGTAGCCTACTCTCGTTAGAAGCCTTGGATAGCACTTCCTGCCAGAATTGAGCTACATTTATGCTTTCAAAGAAGATGTGGTCGCTTGTTTCTTCAAATACTTTAGCAGAAGCAACATTGTGAGTTACAGTTAACCCCAATTCTGTGAAGGTGGGATCTTGTAGGTAACCTATTTTGCGCAAGAAGTCAGATGAAGTTCTTGACTTTGTTAGGAGCTTGTAGTTTCCAGATCCAACTAAAGGTCCCTTCCTCTTCATTTCCAAAGTTCTTATTGTTTTTGCTAAGGAAAGTGTAGGCAAAGTTGTTGGTGAAGGACCCACTAGGAGTCAATCCCCAGATTAGCTTGTCTTCCTTGGTGGGGTTGAGAGGAATGAAGACTAAATTAATCATGTTAGAGATACTGGTAGGCAGGTCCATAGAGATGGAAGAGATGTCCTAGTTCCCTGAGTTGTAGACTATGTCTACTTTGATAGCTATGTCGTTTGGGGTAAGGGGATCTTATACCATATCCCTAATGGCTAGCTGATTGGGGATCCAAGCATCATCCAGGAAGCTTACCCTGCTACCCTTGTGGACCACCCATCTGCTAGCCTTTCTGCATATATCCCAACCCTTAAGGATTCATTGCCATGTAGGAGATTTAGGGGTTCTGGGGTATGGTTCCAATTACAGCGATAGAAATAAGAACTCTAGCCCATAAGCTCAAGGTGTTGTGATAGATCCTCCAGGACAGATTAGCATGGGCTACTTTGTTCTTCAATTATGACTTTGGTGTTAATATGGTAAGTGTAACCATATGGTGTTAATTAAGAAGTCTGAACTAATAAGGTATTAATTTAGAAGTAAATTAAGCTACAACCATACCATGTGAATTTGCAACTACAATTGATTTTTTAATCTTAAGTTAAACTGATGTATTTGGAACCCTTAAAATAACTATAAATTTATTGTTTTCCCCTAGATAATTTTGAAAATTTACCTCCACATTGTGAACTCTTGAAATTCAAAATTATTATTAGCAGAGTGCATTCAGAGTGAGCTTAGGATATTATTGATTTTTATTTGGTATTGGATGAATGTGCAAAGAAGAAATTTAGACTTAAATCAATATGAATCCAAACAACATTTTTACACAAGAAGAGGTTCATCTGGCTATAATTTTGATTAACGTTGAATGAAGAAATATTTTTTTGTATAACGACATTATGAACGTAGTTTTTACAAAGAGATGTTGGATGAGATATAACAACATAACATATTTTTATCTTATATAATAAAAAATTTATAACATTAAATATTATAAAACTAATTACAACTAAATTTATTTGCAAAAATGTTGAATTCAACTATATATTATATCAATTAGGGGTGTACAAACCGAACCGAAAAATTACACCAAACCGATTTAAAAACTTGAAGAGGTTTGGTATTGACTTGGTTTGGTATAGAGTAAAAAAAAATCCGAACCAAATCGACATATAAATATATTATTTTTATATATACTTTTAAAACTTTATATACATGTAACGAACCGACCGGTCGTTTTGCTTTCTAGAACCTCGTTCCCCTAAATGAGACTCCCCCGATGTGCTTTTACTATTTTATGACTTGCGGAGATGGTTAGTTCGGGATTTGAAAGGGTTCGGATTGAAATTGGGACACTTGGTTCCTTAAGGTTGGCAAAAAAGGCTAAGTTTGACTTCGGTCAACATTTTTAGTAAACGACATCGGAACCGGGATTTGACGGTTTCAATAGGTTCATATAATTATTTTGGACTTGGACATGTGTTCGGATCAAGTTTTGGATGACCCAGGAGCGTTTCGGCGCTTAATAGTGAAATTTGGTCAGTAAAGGTTTTAAAGTTCTTTAAAATTGGTTTGGAGTAGGTTTTGGTGTTATGGAGATCCGTTTGGGATTCCGAGCCCGGGAAATGGGAATAGTTATGTATGGGGATTTAAGACTTGCACGCAAACTTTAGTGTCATTCCGAGGAGTCGAGGCTGAGATAGTTCGACATGTTAAGAGAAGAAGCATTGATGCCCCTATTAGGAGGTGTGAGAGGTTGGCCATGGCGAGTTTGAGAAGAGATCGAGGTAGGCCTAAGAAGTACTGGGGAGAGGTGATTAGACAGGACATGGCGCTGCTTCAGCTTACTGAGGACATGACCTTGATAGGGAGGTGTGGAGGTCGAGGATTAAGTTAGAAGGTTAGTGGGTAGTTTTTAGTTGCTCACCGATAGTCTTAGTAGCATGTTTGTCCCTTTATATTCTTAGATTTTTATTACGTTATGTGGTTTTGTTCGCCTCAGGTATTGTATCTCTTGTTGCTAGTATTTGGTACTACTTATCCTTTATATCTCCCTTTTGCTTTTCTCTTCCCCCTTTCCTCCTTTCTTGCTATCCACTTTTTCTTATTACCCTTCCTGAGCCGAGGGTCTATTGGAAACAGTCCCTCTACCTTTTAGGTAGGGGATAAGGTCTGTGTACAGACTACCCTCCCCAGACCCCACCTGGTGGGAACATATTGGGTTTGTTGTTGTTGTTGTTGTTGTTGTTGTATTCCGAGTAGTTTAAGTATGTTTCGGCGCGTTCGGAGTAAAGTTGGAAGAACTTGAAGTTCATAAGTTGATTCAAATTGGTTTAGGGTGTGATTCTTAGTTTTGATGTTGTATTATGCATTCCGAGGGTTCGAGCGAGTTCGTTTTATGATTTCAAACTTGTTGATATGTTTGGGCGGGGCCTCGGGTGTCAATCGGACTAGGCACGGACAAAGTTTGGACTTGGAAAAACAGTTGAAGCACCAGGTTTCTACCGTAATCACACCTGCGGAGGGGTAGCCGAGAAGCGAGCCATGGACTACAGAAGCGACGCATCACAGGTTGCCTAGTGTTCGTAGAACGGCAAGGGGACCGCACCTGCGGAGTCACAGGTGCGAAGAGGGAGATCGTATAAGTGTAAGAGGGTCGCAGGTGCAACGAGCTCGCCGCAGAAGCGCTCTTCCGCCTGCAGAAGAAAATTTAGCCAGCCTCAGGCACCTCTGCAGATGCGGACCTCGATCCGCAGATGCAGCCTAGCGACCGCCAGGTGCGAAATCGCTAGAGTCAGTGTGGTTCTTTTAAAACGGGACTTAGGCTATTTTGAGCGCATTTATTTCACACTTGGGCGATTTTGGAGCTTCAAAGAGAGGGATTTCCACCTGGCTAACTGAGGTAAGTAACTTCTATGCGATATGAGTTTAAAATATAGATTATGGGTAGATTTAACATGTAAAAATTTGTGAGATCATGGGTTTAGATGAAAAGCTTAATGTAAAGATTCGGCCGGTCATTTCGAGAGTTATAGCCCCGTTTCCTCCATTTCTACTTCCTTTTGTGTTCTTCAGCGATATTATGATATGCCGGGTTAGTTGGTTCAGGTTCGGAGTGGTATCGAAGTGAGATGAGACACTTAGTCTAGTTGGAAAAGTCATCTGGATGTTGACTCATGTGTAAACGATCTCAGATTTGAATTTTTGTGGTTCCATTAGCTCCGTTAGGTTATTTGGACTTAGGAGCACGTCCGAAATGTGATTTGGAGGTACGCAGTGGATCTAGGATTGAATTGGCGAAAGTTAAAACTTTAGCGATTTTCGTCGGCAGTGGAAAATTTGATATCGAGGTCGGAATGGATTTTCGGAAATTGAAGTAGGTTTGTGGTGTCATTTGTGACATGTGTGTAAAATTTGAGGTCATTCAGACGTGGTTTGGTAGGTTCCGGCGTTATTTGCGAAATTTGGAAGTTTAGAAGTTCTTAGGCTTGAATCCGAAGGTAATTTGGTATTTTGGTATTATTTTGGGTGATTCGAAGGTTCGACTAAGTTCGTATGGGGTTATATGACTTGTTGGCATGTTTGGTTGAGGTTTCAAGGACCTCAGTGTGTTTCGGGTGGTTAATGGATCAAGTTTAAAGTTTGGGGAATTGCTGAAGTTGGCATGTTGCTGGTATAATCGCACCTGCGAGAATATTGTCGCATGTGCGACGCTGCAGGTGCGGTGGGATTCGCGCAGATGCGTAGGTGAGTTGGAGTGGGGGTAAACTGCAGGTGTGAATGGGTGTGTGCATCTGAGAGCCCACAAAAGCGGAAGAGAGGAGGACTGGCAGTGGTCGCAGGTGCGAGGTCTTTTCCGCACCTGCGAGGTCACATAAGCAGATAGGGAGCGCAGGTGCGAAGATGGGCACTTAAGTGATTTTTTCATAGATGCGGAGATTGTTGCGCAAAAGCGGCTTCGCAGGTGCGCATTTTGAGCCGCAGGTGAGAAAAGTCTGGGCAGAACCTATAAATAGAAGACTTCGGGATTTTTACTCATTTCCACCATTTTCAACTCGGACTATTGAGCTTTTGGGGTATTTTTGAAAGGTATTCAAGGATATTCACTGAGGTAAGTTATTTGAGATCTATTATTATTATTAGTTATGGTGTTTTCCCGTTGATTTCCCACCTAATTAGTAGGTTTTGAAGTGAAATAACGGGTTAGGGCTTGGGATTTTGGAGAGTGTAATTTGGGTATTTGAGGGACCAAATGATGTCGGATTTTGATAAATTTTGTATGGGTAGACTCGTGAGTGAATGAGCTTTCGGATTTTGTGATTTTTGTCGAATTTCAAGACGTGGGCTCGGGGGACGGACTTCAGCCAATTTCGGGTTTTGAGTCTAATTTAGTAGTTTTTCTTATGGAATTGCTTCCTTTAGCATATATTAATGGTATCATACTGGTTGTGACTAGATTCGGAGCATTTGGAGGTCGAATCGAGAGGCAAAAGCATTGCGGAGTAGGAATTTGTTCGGATTGAGGTAAGTAACGGTCTTAAATCTGGTCTTGAGGGTATGAAACCCCGAGAAATTCATATGATGTTGATATTTAGAAGTGACGCACATGCTAGGTGACGGGCGTGTGAGCGTGCAACGTGTGGGATTGAGACATGGTCTGTCCCGGTAGACTGTAAAGTCAAATAGCCCATTGTTATTACATTTTCATTCTTGTTTTTGAGTTATTGACTGTCTTACATGTTAGAAATCATGCTTAGGCTATATGAAAACACTGTTGGGAACCGCAGTGGTCGTGAACTTGTTGTATTAACTGCTAAATTCTTGTCTTGTACTCAGTCACCATTTGCTTATTCATTTTACCTCAGCTCTCACTCTCTCATGATTTGATTAATACTTGTTACATTCTCTGGTTGGGCTGTTATTGTGATATTTGTAAGCCTGGAGAGGCTAGTGACTGATATAGGGCATGAGTGTCGGGTTGAGAGCTGTGTGAGATATGTTGGATCGGACTGCGCGCTGCAGTAATGTTGGATCGGGTTGCACGCCGCAACAAGCCTTCGGGCCATGTTATTAGATCGGGTTGCACGTCGCAGCAGTATTGGGTCGGGCTGCACGCCGCAACAATATAGTGCTTGGGTTGTAGGAGCCCCTCCGGGGTCTAAACACCCCCAGTGAGCGCAAGTACCTTGATTGTGAGTATTGAGGCTGAGAGCCGAGCGATTGAGCTGTCGAGATAGATGAGTGACAGTAGTCATGTGAGGCTGTACTTTGCTTTTATTTATTGTTGCTAGTCGTTGTTACTGTGATGTTTTGGAGGACTTATACTGTTTCACTTGAGTTCGAAATGTTTTGATTTTAAAACATCGGTTTGAAAGAATGCCTAATTTCCTTTACTGAAATTTCTGAAAAGAACTGTGTTTTGTGTAGCTCGGCTTTGTTTTCTTAGTTCCTTATTTAATTCTGTTACTTACTGAGTTGGAAGTACTCAAGTTAGTCCCTGCACCTTGTGTGCAGATCCAGGTGAGACTGTTCGCAAAGATCGTTAAGTATGTGCACTTATGGTTGTCGGAGACATACAAGGTAGTTGTCGGCGTCTGCAACCCTTCCTCTATTGTTATCTTTTCTTTCTGTTTTGGTATTTGGTGTAAACTTTGATTCTAGTCTGGTTTAGATGCTCATGACTTAGTGACACCCCGATGTCGGGCTATCTTTTTTGGATTTTATTTTGAGTTGAACTCTTTTATGAAGATTCTATTATGAAAAGCTTTGACTTATTTTTTAAATGAAATATCGCTATGTTTTGGAAATGTGTCGGCTTACCTAGTACCATGATAGGCGCCATCACGACAGGATTAGTTTATGATCGTGACATTTAGGTATTGATAAAAATGGGATTTAACCACGAAAATGGTTATGGAATTTAGTGAAAACTATATATTTGATTTCATGAGGTTATTGGTAACAACTTTCTTTGAGAATTTTCGGAATCCGGGCACGTGGGCCCGAGGATAAATTTTACGAATTCTTCAATTGGGGTTGGGTAATCACTTTAATAGTTAGAATATGAACTTTTGAACATGGATTGATTATTTTATGTAATATTTGACTTGTTTTGAGTCGTTTGGCACCGAGTTGAGGGTTTAAAGTGTATTTGAGGACCGAAAGTGGGTTTGAGAACGATGTAAGTCTCTTGCCTAACCTTGTAAGAGGGAACTCTTTCCCTTAGGTGTATCTTTGTTGTGAATTATATGTGTGGGGAACTACGTATGCACTAGGTGACGAGAGTCCGTACGTAGCTATAGCATATGTGATGTCCGGGTAGTCTTAGGCTTACACGATGCTTTGATTGCACTGCTATGTTGGTTGAGCACATTAACTTAGTTTGGGTTTCTTATGTGGGAAAGAATTGAAGGATTTTATAATAATCCTAATAATTCTATGTTCACTCGCGTCGCAAGTATTTCTCCAAACGAGGTAAATTTCCTCTACGCTCAAGGGAGCGGGTCGTTCGCCTCGACTAGTTAATAGATGTATCTATGGTTCATGTCGTTCGACCCTCCGCAGTGCATAGTATATTTCTGGATTGAGTTGTACGACCTCGGTATAAATCGTGCGTGATAATACTCGGAGCCTAATTTTACTTGATATTATTTTATGGAAAAAGCAGTTACAATTATTAAAGGACATGCATTGATTCGAAATTTGTTGATACTGAAAGAATTATTGTTCTTTGCTTGTTGCCGAGTTGTATTACTTGTTTTATGTAATCCATGCTTATTCATAATTCCTGTATTTTATTGTTAGCACATAGCAAGTGTCGAAACCGACCCCTCGTCACTACTTCTTCGAGGTTAGACTTGATACTTACTGGGACATGTTGTTTATGTACTCATGCTACACTTTTGCACTGACCGTGCAGGTTTTGAGGCAGGTGCATCTGGTAGTCACCCCGACGCACACCCCTGACACCCCGAGACTGAGCGGTGAGCTACCTTCCGAGTCGTTCTACAACACCCAAAGTTTTTCTTTTGTGTTTTGCTTTTCTATCTACTCCATTTCGGACAGTAGTTTAGAATTTTATATATTCTACTAGTAGCTCATATACTTGTGACACCAGATCTTGGCACACACACTAGTAGACCGTATATTTTTTTTATGGGATTTTCATTGTTGTTATGATTTCACTTAGCCGCTTTCGTCTTATTTATTTAAATTTGTTGTTTTGTAACCGTTTAATTAATGGAAATCTAATTACTTGGAAACTGATTAAAAAGGGAAAATCAAGTGATAGTTTACTGTTGGCTTGCCTAGCGGTGGAGTTGGGCGCCCTCACGGCCTATAGGAGAATTGGGTCGTGAAAATATAATTTTCTTTAAAAAATGTCTAAAAATATTTGGCAAATAATGTGTTGTATGATCAATTTCTTATCAAATGTTATTGAAATGTGTCAATCTCTTTGTTTTTCCATATTCATATGTCAAAATCTATTATATTCTTATATCTTTTTCGAATATGAAGTGGTATTTTGATAATTGAAAATTAAATAGAACATATTATTATTTAGGTATCATATTGATATTTATGTTTAATTAAATTCGATTAACTTTGAAACTGTACATTAACAAAAAATTATTGTCAGTCAACTCAAAAAATAACTATCAAGAGTTACTAAGAAAATTCTCCCATAAGAATATTTTAATAGATCATATATTTGTCAAATTTTTTTAGTTTTTATCAAATATATATTTACTTATAAAATTTAACAAAGTAAGATAGATATATTATTCATGTAATAAAAAAATTCGAAAAAAATCAAATATTTCAACAAAATCGAACCAATACAAACCGATATGAATGATTTGGTTTGATTTTAATAAAAATCGAACCAACCCGGTCTATGTATACCCCTAATATCAATGTACAAATATTGTTTTCATCATTTAAACATATATTGCGTTTAGTTTTACCTCCGTTGCTATTTTTTAATAATTTTGTATATGTTTTATATTGATTAACGTGATACACACATCCCACGCACGTACACATATTAAATAAACTAATAAAAAAAATCACATCACTGTTGCATAAAACTTAAATTTGTTACATTAGCAGATTCGGTGTATAAATCTAGCAAGTACTTAGACTTACCATAACTTATCCTAATCGAAATTCGAAAGGGAAGAGATACCTTGAGAAGTCTAACAGTTTCAGACTTGTTTGGATTTCCAATGAGACAAGAGTTCTTAGAATTAAGTCTCTCGTTCGGGCCCTATAACTTAGAAAAGTTCTAAGGAATCGGTCACTCATCCCTCCACCATTTATAAGCAGTTTGGATAAGCACACTATAAATAAAACTATATACCTAGTGTAGTCCCACAAGTGAGATCTGGAAGCGTAATAAGTATGCAGCCTGACCCTTGGTCGAGTTAGCACGATATATCCTTGATCAAATGGCAAAAGAATCCGCTCTTGATCTTTTTTGTGATGATTTTTACTTCTCATTACTTTTCGATGAAATCGAAGAAGATGAGAACTTCTCAATATCAGATGAGAAGTATGCTGAAGAACTCCAGTTTCAAGAAGTAATAATGACTTCAACAACTTCTAATCAAAACTCAACTAGTTCCCCTGCATTATCACTGCGCGAAGCAGAAGAGAGTGAACGTGAAGTAGGAGAATCGTCGTTAAGTTTCTGCGAAATATGTGCAGAAAGGAAAGAAAGTGATGAAATGTTCACAATACAAACCTGCAATCACATTTTTTGTACTGATTGCATTAGCAAACATGTCGCGACTAAAATCCAGGAAAATATTCATGTTGTAACATGTCCAGGTGTGGCTTGTATGGGCATTCTTGATTTCGAAACATGTAGTTCTATTATGCCAAAAGAAGTACTTTCTAGATGGGACGAAGTGTTATGTGAATCACTAATTCTTGCTTCACAAAAATTCTACTGTCCTTACAAAGATTGTTCAGCTATGTTTGTTAATGATTCGGACGAAACTATTTGGGAATCGGAGTGTCCGAGTTGCTGGAGATTGTTCTGCGCACAATGTAACGTGCCGTGGCATAGTGGAGTTGAATGTGAAGAGTTTCAGCGGCTGAATGCAGATGAAAGACACACAGAAGATCTTATGGTGAGGGAACTTGCAAAGGCAAATCATTGGGGTAGATGTCCTCATTGCAAATTCTTTGTGGAAAAAACAGAGGGATGTTTACATATGACTTGTAGGTGTGGATCACAATTTTGCTATAAATGTGGAGTGACTTGGACAATGCATCATGCTTGTTAATGGAATCATGGTTTTCAAAGAACTAGATTTGCAGTTTCAGGTTTTTGATTTCCAAATTTTAAGTCGTATATGTAATATGTTGGATTCAATATTATTAGCGTGGGAACTGGAGTATGGAATTGAGCAATGTTTTCTCTGTTCACATCACAATGGGAAGTTTTTGTGACATGATTATACTCTCTGACTTTCTTACGTCTTGTTTTATCTATTTTTTTCTAGTTTGTTTTCACGTTTTGAGTTGACGGCTTACATGGATAATCAAATATTTTATGCGCTAGCATCACGGTGACACCAGTTTCAGTGACTATGAAACAGAAAAATTTGGTGTATTTTGCATGATTATTGATCATAAATAATCAATCTCAGAATAGAAAAGCATAGAAGCCGGATCCGATTAGTTTTCCTGATTCCACGTAATTTTGGTAAACAATGGAATGTTCCCAAGATTCTTTTGCTTCAGTTATGTTGTTAATTTGTTGTTATTGCTTCTTACTTTTACATAGCGTCTCCACTATTGTATTTCTTTTCAACACTGTTGTGATTATGTTATCGAAACAACCTATCTACTCTCACAAAGTAACAGATGTCTGCGAACATACTATTCTCCCCAGACTCTACTTGTAAAATTACTGAATTATTAGTTGTTGTTGTATTGGACTATTATGATCATGATCAAGAAATAATAGTGTTTGCATGCCCTCTACACCGGAGGCCAGTGGCGTATTTAGGTCATAGTATATTCCAACATGTTAAAGTATTGCATCAAAAAATTAAAAAATTATACCATCATATGACATATTAGGTGAACATTTTTAGGTATACAATTTCACATAGTTGATCCATCTTACCCAACTATCATCATAGCGATCTTTACTCCAATTGAAGTATCCCTTTTCCAAGACTAAAACGGTAGGTACCACATAAGAGAGTTTGTCAACATGGTGACTTGCTTAAGACAAGAAATACATAATAATAATTTAAGTAGAAAACATCCTATAAAGGAAAGATTTCTAAGAGAAAAATTCACATTCCGAGACCACTACAATCACAAATACTTAACATGAAAAAGGTAAATAGATGCAAAAAACAATTATAAACCTGAAAAACCATTTATATCTAATCTTGTTATCATAAAGTTAGACAAACAGTAGAACTACTCTAATGAAAATGCAGATGAAAACAAATGGCATACATTAGTAATATACTTCTTTAACACAAATATAAAGATAGAGATATGATGTTTACCGACGTTGTCCAGCATAAGTCAATAAAATACCTTTTGAGTTGTTGTATGATGGACCAAAACGTTGTGAAAGATCTGTTGAAAAAGAAATCCAACAAAATATTGTTCGTTTATATCAAACTACAATAATTTACCATGATTGAATTATAAATTAAGGTAAGAATGTGTATCAAGTAGCTAAGGTTGCACGCCACGGCAAAAGATAGGAAAACAAAACTCTAAGGGAATGGGAGCAAAAGAGAAAAGTTGAACAATTAAGCATATAACTGAAGGCCCTCGGTGCATAAGTTTGCAAATATGATAACAGGAGTACCACTTTACATGTGAAAATCCAGCACCATGCATGTGATAATCCAACAGGAAAATGTCCAAGCGAGATGGCAGATACCCACCACATGGTGCAATTAGAAAAACTCCTTCATAAAATATTAAAACAAAAATATTGCACTTTCTAACTTGACGATTACGTCTTGTTTCTCATTTCTTTTTTGTTTTACTGACCAATACAAAAGAGCCTAGAGATAGGTGAAGGCAACCTTCTTATTGAAGCATAAAAATTAGAAAATCAAGTTTGTTTCACAATACAGTAAAATGGTGCTAAAATATCCTAAACCGAGAAAATTAAACCAAAAAATCAGCAATATCATGATACCAAAAGCTGAACTTAGCTACAAAAATTAGTGACAGGGCAAAACTTGATAAAAATTCTTCTTTTTAGTGAACCCATGAAAAAACCCAGAACTCGAACAAAATATTATTTTCGCTCGACAATTTCTTGGAATGCATTGTTTCAAAATGAAATCAAACTTGGTAAAGTATCTGAATATAAATAGAAAATATTTGCTTGATGATTAGAAAAGCCATAAAGAACTACAGTATTTAAAAAAAAAAAAAAAGGAAAAATCACTAAAAGAACAACAATCCAGTCCATACCTAAAAACTTTCTCAAGTTGCAATTCCGATACAACAATCAAGTCATATCCAAAAAAAATTCAAGTTTGCAAGTCTGATACAACAATCCTCCATATCCACCGGAGGAAAAAAAATCCACAATTTTTAGATGAAGAAGAGAAGCCAAAAGAAAAACATGTAAAATAATAAAGAAAGACCCAAAAAAGAGACAAAACAAATGAAAAAAAACTCAGCAGAAATGAAATTAAATAGAGATTAGAACAAACTCACCCAAGAGCCAAGATAACCCAAATAGAGAAAACAGATGAAGAAGAAACGCATGAAAAGGAGAAGTGAAAAACAGGGAGCTGCTTGCAACATTTAAAAAAAAAGCCTAATATAACGTGGGTCTGGTTACAATTGAAGAGTCCGGAACGGATTTGTGGTCTTTTTGGACAAATGTACATAAATGTGTGTACAAAAAAAGAGTGAACATTTTATATATAATATGGTTTTAAATTACGTTATACTTTAACAGTGTTTTGGTCGTTAAAGTATAGTGCGGTATAAAACAGCGTTATATAGGTATAATGCATGTATAAATCACGCTATGCTTGGCTAATATGACAGATATGTATAGCGCCTTTAATAACCGCGCTATATATCTATATCGCAGTTATAAAGCGCACTATACCTGGTTTGTGGGCCCACCAATAAGTCTCATGTGTTTAACTGACATAAAAATAATTCAAATGGGTATAGCACCCTTTAAAAAAAATCAATACCTCAAAAATTCAGCCCCCCAGCTAGGCATTGCCTTATTTAAAGGCTTTAGGATTTTACAAAAATCCATTCAAAAAATATCCTAACTCCCGTTCAAAATTTTCTTCTTGTTAAATTCTCAAGAATTTTTTCATAATGTCTGAAGAGCGAAAAACAAGGGTTTCATTATATTGGGGGGGTGAGGTTGTGGTGGCGAATAACTCTGTGAGCTACAGTTTATCTCCACAGTGTTATGTTAAATTGTCATTTACAATGGAGTACGATAAATTGGTATCGTTGTTATGTAATAAAATGAGTATGAGGAAACGTTCGGTGAACCTTAAAGCAACCGGAAGATATCTATATTTCGTCACTCCGCAAGGAGTTGCTTGGTACGCTGAGTTTAACATTGACGATGATGAAACTTTGAGGGATTTTTTTAGGACTCCGAATGAATACCGGGAATTTCTTGTAATAAAAATGTTGGAAATGTACGTCAAGGTTGAAGACGTTCCCAATAATGAGGTTGTGCATAGTAGGGATAACCCCCAATCATCGGGTGGTTATTCTGGAGCAGTTTTTGCCGGACAGGTTCCGGATGAAAGAGTTTGCCTTGATTTAAACTTATCACCACCGGTGAATGAGCAACGAGGAAATAATTTCTCTTCTGCTTTACATAATCCACAAGACAAGTGGTAAACTTCAATTTTCCTTTGTGCTATGATGTATATTTTTGTTGTATTAAATTTGTATTAACTCTCATATATTCCACAGGGGCCATATATGAATTTTACAAGTTATGAACTCACGCCCAGTTAGAATATGCCTAGTTTTGGTGTGTTGGATCATAGTGGTCCATCCCGGAGTCATCGCCAACAGGAAAATGTCCATCATGGAATGTCAACACATTACGACTTGTAAGTGGAGTGATACAGCTATATGGAAAGCATTTGTTAATTTCAGTAGCTTATTATTTTATTGTTTGTGTAGTGAAATTGAGCATGTTGAACCACATGTCCTCACTCAATTTCCCGAAGATGACATGTTAAATCGGGATCTGGCGGATGCACAAATGAGGAAGATAACAGTGATTATGACAATAATGTTGATGATTCCAGAGACGACACACCCTTCCCTCGTGAGGATGGTGATGAGGAGGAAGAGAATGAAGGACCTGATTTGACGAGGGAGTATGCTTCACCCCCGTTAGACCAAGAGAGTATGAGTCTCAAGTGTCGTTCCATTCAAGGAAGATTCTCTACCTTGATAACTTGCCAAGTATGCCGGATGTGGATGCTCTCACAAGGGATTTTTATGAAATTCAGACAGCAATATGGGATGATTCTAGACCAACGGTGCTGGCAAAAGGAATGTTTTTTCCTGATAAAGCACGCCTAAGCAGGGGCGAGAATGCACAACGTAAAAGAATGTCGTGAGATGACGGTATGGGAGTCAACTCCGGAGGTATACAAGGTTGTTTGCCGCAGATGGTTAACGGGTTGTCATTGGATGTTTCGTACAACCAAGAAGAACGCAGGTCTGTGGAAAGTGAGTAAATACATTTCGACCCACATATGTGAAATGGACACATTCAATGAAAATCACTACAACTTGGATATTAACTTGATTTCTCTTGTCCTAATTCCACACCTTGAAGCGTCCATAAGGTATAAAATCAAAGAGTGTATTACATCAGTCCAACAGGAATATGGCCATACCATTACCAAAAGAAAGGCATTTCTCGGGCGCAAACATGCGTTTGAAATTGTTTATGGTAATTGGGATAAGTCATTTGCAGCTCTACCCAGGTACATGGCCGCACTGCAACACTTTAACCCCGAGACAATTGTTAAATGGAAGCTGAGCGGAGTCCGGGAAAACCAGAATATATATTCAATTATGTGTTCTGGGCATTTAAACCAGCAATTGATGGTTTTTCGCATTGCCGACCGGTAATATCCATAGACGACACTCATGTCTATGGAAAGTATGATATCAAGTTGTTGATAGATGTTGCAGTAGATGCTAATGGACAAATATATCCTCTAGCTTTTCTATTTGTGTCAATGAAAGCCAAGAGACGTGGACGCTGTTTTTGAACCATTTGAAAGAGCATGTTGTCAAACAGCATTCCGGTATTTGTCTAATAGTTGATCGGCATGGTGGTATCTTAAGTTCTGTATAGAACTTGCCTACATGGCAAGAACCTTATGCCTACCACTGTTACTGTGTGAGGCACTTGAAGACCAATTTCCAGAAGGTATATCCCAACAAGGACCTGCATGATTTGATGAGGATGGTAGCAACAGACCACCAAGAGCATAAATTTCGGAGGCACATGAAATCTATTAGGCAGGAAGACGAAAGAGACTATCATTGTTTAATGCAACACGAGCTTCACAAGTGGACTTTGCATGCGGATGGTGGAAGAAGATGGGGAATTCTGACTACAAACGTGTCACAGTCTTTTAACGGGTTATTGAAGTCGATAAGAGGATTGTCTATCACTGCCATGGTGTGGATATCGTTCAAGCAGATGGCGGAGAGGTTTGTTGAAAGGGTTGCAGCTGCAACGTCATTAATGGAAAGGGGTGTTGAATTTATGCTATTTCCGATGAAGAGATTTGAGAAATACAGGTTGTGAGCACATTGACATTCATTTTTGCAGTATGATCACGACAAAAATATTTTTGAAGTTCGCACCGCTATCCATCAAAATCGGGGGAATAATGTACATACCATAAATGAATCTAGAAGGTTGTGCTCTTATGGGAAATAGTCCATCTACCACATGTCGCGCTCACATGCCATGGGGTACTTTAAACATGTTAGTTTAGGGCCAACGAACTACGTTGATAAATAATATAGTGTTCCTGCTTACTTAAACACCTATAGTGGGCAGTTACAGCCAGTGGGTGTTGAGCATTATTAGCCGCCGGAACCATTTAAAATGGTGTGTAACAAGGATTATTTGCATCGAATACAAGTGCAGAAGAGAACGCGTATACGAAACCAAATGGATGTTAGCGATACCGTTTATGCACGCAAATATGATATATGCTCGCAAACAGGACACGACTGTCGAAAATGTCCTTTGGCTGGTTTGGGTGGCTGTGGTAATCAAGCTCGTGGTGGGTGTTCTTCTAATGTGCCCAACTATCAATAAGTTTATGTTGTAATAAGTAGTTGTTTTGTTTATGTTGGAAGATGTATCAAATAAAATTATGTTTCCATTGTTGTTAAATCTTATTGATATTTAACATTTTCCAGTTGAGTAAATTAATTCATTTCTCCCTCCCGTTCATGTAATCAAAAATAATATTGGATTAAACAACGGAAAAATATGTGAATATATTTGATAAATATAGTTCATAAATATAATTCAAAAAAAGTTGAGTTAAAGGTAGATTTTTTATAAATATGGGGACAAAGCATAGCGTGGTTAAATTCTACGTTATATGAATATATATAGCGCGGTTAAATACTGCGTATATATATATATATATATATATATATATATATATATATTATGTGTGTTGCGGTTAAATACTACGTTATGTGTGTTGCCTTGCCTATAAATAACGGGCGCATTCTAGTTATTTTTTGCGGTTAACAATAACCAATAGCAAAACTTTCCATAAAAGCAAGTTTTTTTTTACGCTTTAACAAATGCCAGAATGCCTTTATGTACCAAGGTGCGCGTGCGGGAAAAAATGCATGATGAAGGAATGTTGGGATGATGGTGAAGTTGGACGCCGCTAGTGGATGTGTGAGAATAAATTTTATAGGGCTCCCGACGAAACTTTTTTTAATTTTGAGGTATGGATTGATAATCCCTGTAATCAAGAATGCTACAAACAACCTTTGCAGTTTCTTCATAATTTGACCTTAAAACAATGGGAATATGAAAGAGAATATAAACGAGAAATTGCGGAGTTGAAGGATAAACTGAAAGAGACAGAATTGGAAAAAATAAGCTGGAAGACAAATTTTAAGTGGTTGGAGCAGAAAATAACGGGCGGCAGTGACTAAACAATGACATGTATGTGTTTAGTGTACTACTTTATCTTTATGTTTCCCGTGTCATGTATTTTCATTAGTTGTACTGCATTTAAATTATGTTAAGTTGTTATGTTTGTGTTTGTGTTGTAGTATTAAAATAAAGAAGGAACGGGGAAATAAAAACATAATGCGCATATTATGTAAACATAAAAATTGTTGTTACTATTCACATAAACTAATGTTTACATAAAATACAAAAAAAAAATCAATGAGTCCCACATCCTGCGTGCTTCAATGCAACCGCTGGCCTGAGGCGCATCCTATCCCGTCCGGCTACGCTATCAGGATCATCCTCATCACGTCGACTCTTTATAGCAGGATGCGCTGCAGCATGATCATCAGTGGTGCTGGCAGGATCGGTAGAAAGGGTCGGCGATCCAGTAGAAACCTACAGAAGAATAAGTCAGCTCAGTATAGGAAAGTATATATTAAGTCACAATAATTTAGATTGTCTTACCATGATCTCGTCGGGCTCCTGAATATAATCATCCATCGCAGCAATGTCAGCATCGCACGAAGGGGCCTCCGTGACGGGCGGGGATGAAGCCTTAATAAGGAAATTAATAAAGTTATGGAAAATAAATGAGAAAAGTAAAAACAAATTTTAATTTAATAATAATAAAACCATACATGCGCCTGTGATGATGAGCCATAACTCAGTTGGCGCCCACTATCCAAATCTCGAGTCGGCCGATCCTCAGCAGTGGTCGATGGGCCTGGGAAGTATGAATCCCAATACTCTCCGGTAAGGTTCATGCCCGTGATCAGTAATGGACCTGAACGGGTCACCTGCGAAGTCCCTGGAGTGAGTGCATCCCAAGGCTGTATGACGACATGTTGCTGGGATACTCGTGCGGCTCATGTAGGTCACCCGACAGATCAGCATCAACATCATCAACAGGGGCCTCCACGCCCCCTTGCTGGGGACCACCTCCTCGCCTCCCACCACGATCCCGTGCGGCACCCCTGACTCGTGGGTCACCCCCACCTCGATGGGCACCCCTGCCTCGTTGGGAACCAGAGCATATAGAGCTGAATAGTCTCCGTCTGGATCTGTGAAGGGGGGGCGGAATTAGGTAAACTCGCTAGTCCCAAGTACGAACCTGCGCCTCTAGCCATATTACATATGCGTCGTCCACCCTGGAACGATCATCCCGTTGATAATGTGTAGCCTCCCATGTAGGCACCCTCGATATATATTGTGGACGGCCAAACTGTCGAAGTACCCGCTCCGTGGCATGATACTCCACAATATCGAGGCACATCAGCGGGACGGAAGTGCTCCAAATCAGTCGGCCGACTGAGCAATACTCGGGTAGGCCACCTATCAAGTCATCGTTTTATGGCGTCCAGATGAAATATCAAATAACAACAGAAAACGTGAGTATGCACAAACATGTGAAGCTATACCAAGTAAGTTTAGGTACACATTTACATGTGCGCCCTTCATCATATCCAACACATCCCGACAAAGGGGAGATTATGCCGAGCATCGTAATCTCGTACATATCCACGCCGGAGAATCCACCTCCTAGCTAAAGGGAGAAACGGAGGTGGTACATCTGGAGGTAATGGTGGTAGAGGTGGCTGCAACTGCAGAAACCGCTCCCAGGCCCAAACCTAACATACAAAGTTGACGTAAAGTTTAAGATAAATTTTGACTAGATAGAATTGGAAGGAATGAATAGAGGTATTCGAATATGTTGTCACATGTAGAAGCGGCAAAAATCCACATACATCATGTTGGGTGCCCATGCTCGCCCGGCACAGATGCCTGTACATGTAGGCGAGAACAGCAACACCCCAGTTGTATTGGGGTAATCATCTAGCAGCTGAAGATGATGAAGGAATCACAAGCTGACTAGGTTCCCCGAAGTGTTCTGGATAAGACCCCACCAAACAGAAGGAGCAACAGCAACCTCGTATACCGGTGGATATGTAGATCATCCATCTCGCCGGTGATGTCGAGGTGCAATATCTCCAAATGTTGTCTAATAGTTGTCAAACTCATGCGACTGGCCCCTGAGTATGCAGTCTCATCCTGTGGCCTGAAGCCAGTGAACTGCAGCAGCATGTCCAAATACTGGCCACGTGTCATCTCTATCATGCCCTGAGGCAATGCAACGGGCAATCCATCAATGGGCAGCCTATATAAAACCTCCACGTCCTGCAACGTGATGGTGGTCTCGCCAATGGGAAGGTGGAAAGTGTGTGTCTCCGGTCGCCACCGCTCTATCAGGGCCGTGATCAAAGACCAGTAAAGCTGCAGCCGCCCGATCTCAAATATCCTGTACAAGTCTGTATCCTGCAGGCGCTGGACTACACGGGGATGGAGAACTCTGTCCTTCATAAAATCTCACAAGTCGTCCACTCTCCTAGCACGGAGAGTCTGGGCTAGTAGCTCTCCCTCCCATATGCAGACGGACCTATGATCGCTCTGTAACACTAGTAGCTCATCGGAGACAGGTCCGGGATGCATAGGCGTCCATGTCGTCTACTGTAAATTAAACAATATTAATTGTATGTTTGATCTATAATTAAATAATTATTTTTTGTCATATTTAATTGGACATAGTATATATATATGGGTTCCATGCTCGATATTTGAGGCCCAGTAGCACCAATCTATCCTGATTTCTTATATGTGTCAATTTTATTATTTTCGTAATTTTGTATGTTTGTTTTGTAAATTTAATAATTAATTTTTGTAAATTGGACAGAGTTTGTGTTTGATATAATTTAATTAATTGTATGTAAATAATATAATATTTTTATCATATTTAATTGGACAGATTATATACGTATGGGTTCCATGCTCGATATTTGAGGCCAAATAGCAAAAAGCTATCCTGAATTCTTATGTGTGTCAATTTTAATATTTTCATAATTTTGTATGTTTGTTTTATAAATTAATTAATTAATTTTTATAAATTGGACAGAGTTTGTATTTGATCTATCAGTATAAGTACTTAAACTACAGGTATGCTACGCTAAAAGACTCTACATTTTACTACGCTAAAAGGGCACTAGTATTTAAGCAAATAAATAATCTAAACTAGATAAAAATAACAACTACATTTTAATCACAAAACATTCACGAAAATACATATAAAACAGTAAAATAAATTTATTAGCATTTCTATTAACAAATAATAATGATTTCTCAATCTTTACACTAATATCTTAGTCCGTATAAAAATAGCATACTAGTTTAATCGCAAAAAAAATACAAAACAACATGGAAACACATTCAAAACAACTAATATGCATTATTATAGGGGTTTCGACATAAACTAAATCGGAATACCTCGATTTATGTTTTTCGAAAAGTCGATGAAATTAAAATGTTGAGCCTGAAACGAGGAAACCACAACAATAGAAGTCCTGGGTAGGATGTGGGACCTATTATCTTATCTTTTTGAGTGACAGGTGGGGTCCATTACAATTTTTTTTTGGATGAAATTTTTGGGGGGAGGGGGGGACCGGTGGTTTTTTTTAAAAAAATTTAGGGGAGGTCTGGTTCAAATGTGGGGAAGAAGGAAGGGCCCCCGTTATTTAAACAGGTATAGCACGGTATATAACTGCGATATACATATATAACACATTTATATATCGCACTATGCTTAACTGTCCAATCAACCTCACATAGCGTTGTTTATATATGCGTTATATATGTATAGCTCTTTTAAAGAGCGCTATACGTCTACGGTCAAAACACCATTAAAGTATAGTGCAGTTTAAAAGAGCGCTATATATAAAATAATCACTCTTTTCTTTTACACCTATTTATGTCACAGTTGTCCAAAAAGACCACAAATCAGTTTCAGACTCTACAATTGAACCTGGAAAGCTAAAAGAGCTAAAATGTCAGTGCAATTTACCATTAAAATATTATGTAACTGCCCTTCGTCGTACTAAAGAACCTTTACTTATTATATAGTTAATAAAATAATTTGTTGTTATTACTTCTTAGTACTTACTTTACATAGCGTCTCCACTATTGTATTTCTTTTCAATACTTTTGTGATTATATTTTTCTTGAGCCGAGGTCTATCGGAAACAACCTATCTACTTTCACAAAGTAACAGATGTCTGCGAATATACTATCCACCCCATACCCTACTAGACACTTGTAGAATTACTGGGTTATTAGTTATTGTTATATTGGGAATGTTATGATCATGATCAAGAAATAATAGTGTCTGCGTGCCCTCTCCACCGGAGGCTAGTGGCGTATTTAGGTCTTAGGATATGAACTCACCTGAACTCATACTCCTCTCCCTAAATCACGTGTAACAATATTATATTTATTCAAAATTTTATGTGTGTGCAGCATCTCTACGAGTAAAATTGACGGTCCAAATCCCACTTCAGACGGTCTTGTTTCTGGCATAAAATATAGATATATACGTGAAAATCACTATTTTAAAAAAGAATATAATTTTGAACCTATAATTTCAAAAGTGTACTGAGTTCATGGTAAGAGACCAAAATTAAACACGCCAAATGTAAATTCTAGATCAATCCCTTCACAATAGTACACCCATCTTCTTGAAGTCCTGGATCTACCCCAGTCGGAAGCTATCTTTTGCACGATCAAATAATATTTTTCTACAAACAAAATGTATATATGCAATAGCTAATGGAATTCTTATGGGTCATTTGGTTGGAAAAAAGTTATCCCAGGATTAATTATTCCGGGATTAGTTATTCCACTTTTCCATGAGGATAAAAAAATACTACAATCTCGGGATAACTAATCCTGGGATTAATTATATCGCAATTTTCTCCCAACTAAACATGGGATAAGCTCTTCTTAAATTTAGTCTCGGGACTAATTATTCCTTATCTCGTACCAAACGAGCCCTTAGAATTCTTGTAATGTATGTTGTTTCTTGTGCTTTGGTTATCATATTATCTTTTGGTAATCATGCTTTCCTTGAATCGGATATGTACCGAAAATAGTTTCTCTACCTTCACAAGGTAAGGGTAATGTCTACGTATACACTACACTTCTCATATCCCACTTGTGGATTATATTATTTTTGTTGTTATTGTTGCAATAACTAATGAAAATCGTACAAAATAAACATCTGTTTGTGATAGGAAGTAAACCCCCAAAACAATCACAATCACATATATTTATCACTTACAAATCGAATTGTAACAATAGGAGAATAGACTGACATATTTACACAAAATTTTGCATACTCTGTTGTGCTAACGATAAAGGTATCATTAAAATTCAAAATGTTCTTTGTGTGGTGCAAGGGAAGATTCTGAATTTTTTTTATCATCTGTCTGTTAATACGTAGTTGGCCATTTAGATCTCTGAAATCTGATGTTTCAACAATCAATTCTTTTCACAGTGAACATAGTTAAAATTTCCATTATTATTTTGATAAAAGTCCATCCTAAAATTTGATAACCCACCAGGACTAAGATCCATGCCGACATACGGAAAGGCTCATGTGCCTCATTAATTTCCACTTCTATCCTTCAAAAGACACAAATATCTTGGTCCTTGTCTTGGTTTTTGTCTCTCTTTTTCCTTTTTGTTTCTTGGATTGGAATCTCTGTCTGATTAGCTGACCTAATCTGCAAGACTATATTTAAAATTTTATCATGATTAAGTATTATATATGCTCACTTAAATTTATTACTCTTATTTATTAGAGGTCATTTGGTTTGAATATAAGTTACGTTAGAATTAGTTATTCTGGTATTATTTATTATTGACTTTTTGGTATATTGTATTAATCTTGAAATTGTCATTTTATTATTTTATCCTAGGATAACTTATCTTGAAATTACTATGCCACCAACTGGCAGATATAAGTTATTCCAATATTATTTTTAATCCTAGAATAACTTATTTCAGGATTAGTAACCAAACAAGGAATAAGGAGTACCAAATTTTTATCTCACAATTATTTTTTCTTATTCATCATGCCAAATAGTATGAGGTATAAGAAGGTATAATGCTGGTATAAAAATTTAATATCACCTTAATACTTCGTCTGGTTAGCAATCAGATATAAGTTATCCCAGGATTAAATTAACACAGAGATAACTTATACCTTATAAAGAGTGGGGTAATTAGCACCGATATAACATATACGTTCTTCTTACAAATTATACAATTGTTATATTTAATACAACATACCAAACAGTGAATAAAAAATAATCTCAGCATAACTAATTTCAATATAACTTATCTCAACATAACTTATATAAGTATAATTTATCCCGATATAAATCGTATTCAAATCAAACGACCCCTTAAAGTTAAATTAGTGTATGTGGTGAAAATATTTTTTACACGGAAATTGATTATGTTCTCTCGTTTAGAAGGTACAAATCTTACAAACAAGTCAAACCGCCCAACCACACAAGCTTTAGTAGTGACGCCATTTACCTCGTTTGTTCCCACTCAAAAAAGGACACGTTTTTAATCAAAAATGAAGTCGAAACGTGCCAAGGCAAACGCAAAAGACCAATATAGTATTCCTCCCGTTACTTTTACTTGATATATATATACTAAAAATAGATTTTCATTTTTACTTATCACTTTACGCGTATTAAGAGAATGACAAAAAAAAAATTCTCGTTATACCTATAATATTTATTACTCATTTTAATTTATTTTCTCAAATTCAACAAAATATGCATCAATTAATATGAATATCATGATAAATTATGTATTTTATTTATTATTTGTTAAGAAGTGTAAAAAGTCAAAATGTGCCAGGTAAAACTAGGCTGCCAATCACAGAACAAAGTCCAACCCACAAGAGCCTCGTGGCACGAAAATATCTCTGACCACAAAACACAGAATAGCACCGTCACACGTCGGTGAAAAAAGTCTCGTCTTTTAGTAAAAAACAAATCTTAAGTGGGGAAATTGTGTTTCTCATACTTTACAGAATAGTAAGATGATTCAAACTCATAACATTAATATCTGTACTATATTATTTCTTAAATAACTAAACTGCTTTTGTGAGTGGAAACACATCACCCCTTTATTAGTGTTGCAGTCACTCGTTTAGTCATCACTTGTCAGCAGTAAATTAAGTGCCTGAAAAGAACAAGATCGCAGTATAAAACCTCACTTCATTTACTTCCAGCCATTAGCTCATAGCCTTAGTTCATTGTAGAGGGAGATACTTTAAATTTGAAGAAAGAATATAGTCGTTCCAGTTAGAAGAAGAAGTAGAGGATCAAATTGAAGATGGAAGATTTGTGGCAAAAGATGGTTTTTCCAGTTAGACGTGCTTGGTTCGTGTTTTCAGCCCGTGTCAAGGCTCCTAAGAATGGTTAGTCCTCTCTTCCTACCCCCAACAACCAAAACAACAACAACAAACCCAGTGAAATCTGGAGAGAATAGTGCGTACGCAAACCTTATTCCTATCCCCGGAAAGTAGAGGCTATTTCTGACAGACCCTTGACGAAACCCGTCCTCCCAAAAGTAATGAAAAAAGCTTACTCGCACTCGATCTTTCTCAAAGGATTCTTATAATGAACATGCAGGAGGCTACACCACATGCATGAATCAGTTTTTAGCTTAACCTTGTTTTTTCTTCTTGGTTTCACACTAGCGTGGCGTCGACTGAAATCATGTATATGTGACCCTTTTATAATGTTGTTAACTTGATAGTTCAAGCTTTTTCTTTAACAGATCATTAACCTTTTAAGTCTTGATGTGCTCGTGAATTCTGATATCAAGCCATAGAGGGCATATAAACTTAAGCTTTTCTTCAATAACCTGTGCTGCAAATGGGCAGAAATTATTTAGTTCATATAAGTGATTCCTTAAACTTAGATTGAAAATTTTAAAGTAAACCCCTTTTTGGTTTTCCAACTCTTCTATACAAGGCAACAAAGTTCCATACAAAAGAGCTAATCAATATTTAGGACACGTTTGGCCATAAATTTTGTCAAATTTTTTCCAAATATTTTTTGGCAAATACATATTTGTTCATAAATTTTATCCATATTTTGGTAAATTACCAAATCCCAAATCCAAATATTACTATTACATTTTTTAAAAAATTACCCCAAACTTTTGTATTTTATAAAAGAGCCCACCTTTTATTATTTTGTAATAATGCTGCTTTGTTTTCTCGGTCATCTGATAATATATTATGTAGTTCATTATAAAAATGATAATTTTGTACAAAATTTATTTATGTTCAACACTATAATTAGTGATAATAATAATGAATATTATTGATGAAGGTATTGTTAGGTATTTGTAACAGTTTTTAGAACTTGTGGGTATAAGTCATGTTTCATGTTTTTTCAAAAAAAAAAAAAGTGAAACATGTTTTTTAAAACTGATGTCCAAACACATTTTCATCTTCAAACCAAACTTTCTCAAATCAAATTTTTGAAAACAAATTTGAAAATTTATGGCCAAATGCTAGCTTAATCAAGTTGTTAGTATTCTTCCTATTATTGTTAGCTTTTTAAAAGAAAAAAGAAAAAAAAAACTTTTTCTACATCCCCTTCTAAATGCGTTTGCCTTGCAAGAAGTATTCCTTGTCTTGCACAAAATATTATTACAAGTCAGATGACCCGCAAAAATGTTGGGCATAGTAAATGACCTAAATTTGTAGTCTATGTTAATGGAACAAATACTGAAATTGATAATATAAGCCTGTTGTTGGGGTCTGTGTACTATTGGTAAGTGGAGATATTGCGATTAAATCTTTTAATAATGTAGTTAGACAAGAATTTCTTCTACGACTCCATTAGTGGTTTCTTACGTCCACGTTTTAACCCACAGAGGACCCCAACACAGGCCTACTTGTTAATAACATAAGCTGCTACCAATCAAGTTAATGATGGCTTTGTTTTCTGGGCAATCTTTAATATATTGTTCTATAGCCACTCATTAATGCCTTAATATTCTCTGTCTGTTCAACTACTAGGCAAAATTGATACAGCACCATCACTTTCTGCAATTTTCCTCAGGATAAGCAGATGACCTTCCAGAAAATAAATATGACCACACAGAGGATGGCAAATAGGTTAGGGCAGGGTGGGGCAGGGCAGAGCAGGGAAAAACCTTAATAGGGCAGGGCAAAGTCTTAACGGGGCTGGGCAGGGCGGGACGGGTGAAAACACATTTTCAGAAAATAGTGAATGACAGTACGCATGGTGAAGGAGAAGAGTGAAAACATAGAGACAGTAGCTTTAAAGATCACTTATATGCTTTCATATTGGTTTTTGTTTCCTTCAGGTGCTGGACTATTGAAGCTTCATGGTGATATACAGTCCTGCGCGTATGCGGATGTACAGGTGATGTGGGAAATGCTTGGAGGAACGGAGTCAGAGTTGACATCTCGGCACATTAAGCAAAAGCACCATCTATCATTTAAGAATTTTGTATGGCCCAACCATAGTGCTAAATCTGCATCCTTCTCCACAGATCATGCTCATTAAGATGATATGCTGCACTGCGTCAATAAGAGTATCTGAAGAGTGCATGGATGTATGCCAATGAAAAGTATATGTTGCGTTCCATATCAGTATATGAAGTATGTTTATCACTTTACCTCTATAGCCAGCATGAAAATATTGGGACTGTCATGGCGACAGTGTCAGCTGTAAATATACCATCATCATGATGTACGGAAAAACCGGCACTAAATAGAGAAAAAGAACTGTGAAGAACTCAGTTTTCCTTACTTTCTTTGCTTAAATCTGAGATATAGAACAAAAAATACTATAAGGATTTAACTCATACCCGTTAAATCCTACAGGACATATGCTACAGGACACAGTTCCAATAAATTGGAGGCTGTTATCGAAACAGCCCCATCAACAAGGTGACCTCTGAAAAAAGAACCAAATCATATTCCATGCTAGTGCCTAGCATATTATTCCTTAGATGGACCATAAATAAAAGAGTTTTTACCATGAAGCCTTAGGCATTGCTTCAATTCACCACAGGAAGGTCGATTGCGTACAGTATGGAGTATGCCTATCCACTTTACGGATGTGGCCAGCATAGGTGCAACAATGGTGTAACCTGCAACTTAACACAAACCTGTTATGTAACAGGACCAAGGAAAAGAAAAACTGTCAAGAGCTCAATTTACTTAACAAAACCTGCATAACTTGTGGTAGTCATGCCACCGGTGACACAACAACAACAAACCCAGTGTAATCCACAAGTAGAGTCTGGGGAGGATAATGTGTACGCAGAGCTAGGGGTGGGCATCGGTCGGTTCGGTTCAGTTTTGTAGAAGTTCGGTTCGGTTTATTTGGTTTTCGGTTTGTGATTTTAATAATCAAAACCGAATCATAATAACTTCGGTTCGGTTCGGTTTATTCATGTTCGGTTCAGTTTAATCGGTTCGGTTTTTCGGTTTCAAGCCATGACAAAAATATTACAAAACAACGAAAATAGATTACTTGTTGAGAGAATAGACAAAACGGATAACCAAAAAAACTCCAAGTCCAACAACAGATCTCTACAAATTTTCTTGATTTTGCTCTCTTTTCATGGCTTTAGGCTTAGGCTGCAGCCTCCATATTTTGTAATCTGATCTACTCAGGAGGGGGGAAGGGAGGGGCGGGGGCACAACATCTTTACCATGTTCATCATCATCTCAGGTTGGAGCATCTCTTCAATTCTGGCTTATGAGCAATATCCTTCTTGGAGATGCTCAAAATGCCACCTTGCTCTTCCACCTTTTCTATGAGAAGTTTTAGCAGAGGCACGTTTGACAGTGTAATGCATGAACCTACCATTATCAACTTCTTCTGTTCAATCAAAAGAGAAGTACATTATTCCATATAATATGAGGAACTTCACAAAGTTTCAAAAAGAGAATTTCAGTCAAATTTCTCAGAGGAACAGTATCTAAACCTTAGCACGTGTAAGAGCCACATTAATCCTGTGCCAGTCTCCAAGCAATGAAGAAATGTAGTTTCTTGGATTTTCACTTGACCTTACAAAGGATAGCAGAATGCAATCTTTATCCCTTCCCTGCAAAGAGTAGATCAGATTACAAAAAAGAGCCAGGTTTTATTCGGTTTTGGGCTTAGGCTAAACAAATTCGGTTTTTTGGTTTAAACAAAAACCGAACCATTAAAACCGATCACCGAACCGAACACCGAACTTTTTAAACTATAAACCGCAAACCGACCGAATAAACCGAAAAACCGAAACCGAATAAATCAAAATTTTCGGTTCGGCAGGTTTTTTCGGTTCGGTCTGTATTATGTCTACCCCCACGCAGAGCTTACCCCTACCTTGTGAAGGTAGAGAGGTTGTTTTTGATAGACCCCCAGCTTATGGAACAGTGAAAATAAAGTAACAAACAGCGGCAACAACAATGCAATAGGAGCAAATGACACATTATGTAATAACAAAGAACCAGGAATAAGAAAAATACACAAATAGTACTAGTACTACTAGTAAGACGACATGCTGCCAGTGACACAGTGCTGATAAACTTGAATACTGTCATGTCCGAAGTTCAAACCACAGAAAAAGAATAAAAGGAAAAAGATCTCATTCATATTTCATTATAATGCTCTCACACTCATCTATAAAATGAATGCAAAATAACAGGTTGATTCGGCTTCTGTACCATGTATCGGTCCAAGAGCTTTAGGATCCACCAGAGGGCTGAAGGTGAATGCAACAAAAAAAACATTGATTCTGCTTCTATACCATGCATTCATCCGAAAGCTTTTAGTATCCACCATAGGGCTGAAGTCGTGGGAAAATTCAGAACTCCAAATACTTTTTGTTTCCAAATGCATAGAGTGCTGCAGAGATGCTACAGCAAAAAACATGCAGGGCTTAGTTGCTTCTACAGGAATGAAGCTCAGGATTAGCAACAAATAATGATACAATGTGTTCAGCTTTAAATATCCTAGTGAAGATTAATTAGTAATTTGGTTTCAGCGTAATACCACGGAAAGTGTTACTTAATGTAGCCTGCATTCTTTCGCGTGCATTTCTAAAATGATAATAGATATTTTGAGAAACAGGACAGTACAGTAATATTATCTAATCATTCAGTCATATAAGAAAATCTAGCAACAAAGGAAGAAAGAAATAACAATCAAGGGTATCGGAGTTTGACCAAAACTGTCTAAGCATTCATCAGTTAAGATCTCATAATAGAGAAGGCCTGAAACTATTGAAACCACACCTAGATTCCCCTGGAAATTAAACATGGGCAGTTAAGGTATCCTTAGGATCAACAGATTTGTAATGCTTTTCAACATGCTCCTGTGCTGATCAACAAAAAGTAAATGCTCAAGCAGCATACAAGGGCACTAACTTGACAAAAACAGATTCCTGTAGGGCTCCAATTGTGCTTCCTCCATTCAAATGTTTATCGCTCTAAGTTGGTTTTTGTTTAGTTTCTGGAAAAGTTTTTTCGCATAAGTTGAGTTTGGTTTAGGCCTTGGATTTTTTTGATCAAAATGTTTTAGGACAAGTCTTGAAGAAATTGTGTTTGGATTACCAAAAAAAAAATATTTCTAAAACCTGGATATGGCCAGGCTTAGGGTTTTGGAAATATTTGCGAGAAATGTTTTTCAAAGACCAAGCTACATCTGAGAAGTTTCGAAAACCTAGTTTAATCAAAATTTAGCTGACTTCTAAAATAAAAGTAACCACATCAAGAGAAAAAGCAGATAATCAAGGGTAAACCATCACCTATGCTAATAAACTTCTGAGTTTCATGCAAAACCCAGATCCAGAAAGGCAAGATGGAGCAGATTTGGAATGCAATCCAGGAAACTATTTCAATACCATTCTTACGTCGTACCTCCCCCCTTCCCAGTCTCTTAGCTCCCACTAACCAATTTAGACAGTGATAAAGCATATACATTCACATGATTCAGCATTACTGTTCATCAACATCACAAGGGATCCACATAAGATTCGTAATCGCTGCATAATTTTAAAGACGTCAACAACGCAACAAACGTCAAAGTGAGCTCTGTCCTGCCGCTGTTGAAACTTGATACCAGTTGCCAATAAGGTATAGTTTGTATGTGCTCCTTGCAGGTAGTGGTGGAAGAGAAGGGTAAGCTACGTGCTACACTTTATCTGTAATTCTCTTCACCCATTTTCTGTTACCATCCAACATAACCCAAGCCATACTCAACTAAAAAAGTGATTCCTTTACATGCAAAGCATTATTCTGATGGGCTGTGCTCCCTTATAAGTCAGAGTTAAATCAGAGAAAAATGCTGATTAAATCTAATTAAAATGTTGAAGGTTCAAGTCCCATCGACTTGGAGATATTCAAGAGTACTAGCTAAAAGATAAAGGGTTCCCAGCTGATATGCTCCAAACAAATGCCAAGCCACCTTTAACCTAGAGATTTACTGATAGAAGAGTAATTCAAACCTTTTTAACATCAAACCAAGTAAACAACGTGCCATTGCCCAGCTCGGACCTTCTTGAATGAGTAGGATGAGAGAACCAGCTATATGATTGCTAAAAATCAAAATGCAGGATATCCGTATTTTAAAAAAAAAAAGAAAGGAAAATATGGGTTAACTATAGGACTTGATGAAAATTTTCGTGGGGTTTTTTTTTTTTTTTTGGTAACTATAAACTTTTCATTAATTACCAAAGTATCATGATGTACAAATCAGCTAAACTTTACAACACAGTCTGCTTCGCTTACAACAACTATCAGGAGTAATTCACTTTAACACTGAAAGACCTTTCTATCTATGTCTACTCTCTCCTTCTTATCTAGGAAATCTATACTTTTGGAGTAGTATCTTAGTGATATCATTGGCTCTAACATGACATGTATATGCGATCTCTCTAGCTATTGTTTCACATATGTTTTCCTTATGGGCAAACAACATGTTGTTCCTTTCTATCCGGACTGCATAAATAAACTCTGTAAACACTTCCTTTAGTATTCTGCTCGATCCAATGTTGCATCTGGTTCGATGAGCTCATATCCACCTTAGTGATTTGCAGCCACTTCATTAGTTTATTCCACACATGTCTTCCAATTGCACATTCCGCAAACAAATGATCCCTGCTTTCAGCTACCACTTTACACATGACACAGGTCGTATCTGTTAGAATAGTTATGTGAATGTATGGAATTAGTCCTAGTCCCTTATGTAATAGGAGTAGATTATGTGTTATGTATACATATAAATAGGGCTTATTGTAACATAGAAAATTAATCAATAATATTTTCTCCCGTGCTTTCTCACAAGGTATCAGAGCAACTAGTGAGAAATCCCCGTTGTGCAGTTACCAGCGAGTCCGGACAGTCAGTATGCCTTTTTCCGGTGACTTTCATGGCTGTTTTTTACTAAATCCCTTCTCCGGTGGGTTTTTTTTACGAAAAATAACACCACAAGCAGGTGCGGATTTCTCAGGCGACCAAACCCCAGAAACCACATCGGCAGAACCCCATCCATGCGCTCTCACGCGCCTCCAGAGCCTCTGACGCTGGCGGCGCGTCAGACCCACACGCCGTCGCGTGAACACTGTTCCGGCCATCTTTTTCGAAAATTTCTTCAGGACAGTCTAATCTTCTAGTAATTCCGACCAGGCCCATACTGTTTTCTTTTTATTCCGAGCACTTTGAGATTTTTCCGACGAGAACAGTAATTTCCAGAAAATTTGTGCTTTTTTGGGCGCAATATTATAATGGTGTTCGTATCAGAAGCCTTTAACTCACAATCCGTTGGATCCAATTCATTGAATCCAATCCAGATGATTTCTTTAACGGATTATATTGGGTTCCTTCAGTACAATACACGTAAACAGACATCTTCAGGATTAGCCTCAGTTGTTCCAACAGATAGTAGCATGACTTGTGTCTCCCAATCTTCAACTTCTGAGTCTTGGTCATTGATTCAGGTGCATCTAATCATATTTCTGGTAACAAATCTCTTTTCACTAGTATTTCATATTCTCAATCTCTTCCAACAGTCACAATGGCCAATGGGTCTCAGCAACTGCAATAGGTTAAGCAAGTCCACTTCCTTCCTTACCTTTAGACTCAGTTCTTTATGTTCCCGGTAGTCCTTTTAATCTCATAGCCGCTAGTCGCTTAGCCAAATCACTTAAATTTGCTGTTTTATTTCCTAATGACCTTGTTTTCATACATGAACGCAATACAGGGCGGATCATTGGTACTGGACGTGAATCAGATGGACTTTATTACCTTATCCTTGCAAAATCACAGGGACTCGCATCTTGTCTTCCTTCAATAACTTGTCCCGTTACTGATTCACCAGATTTATTACACAAACGATTGGGACATCCCAGTTTGTCAAAACTTCAGAAAATGGTACCTGGCTTATCTCACTTGTCAACTCTAGAGTGTGAGTCATGTCAGCTCGGTAAGCATACCCGCTCCCATTTCCCGCGGCGTCTTGATAATCGAGCAGTCACCTTTTACTTTAGTCCATTCAGATGTTTGGGGTCCTAGTCGGGTCAGTTCTACATTGGGATTCCGCTACTTTGTCAGTTTTATTGATAATTATTCCAGATGCACTTGGATATTTTTGATGAAAAATCGATCTGAGTTGTTTTCTATTTTCCAGACCTTCCATGCTGAAATTCAAAATCAATTTGGGGTTTCTATCCGCACATTTCGTAGTGATAATGCCCTAAAGTATTTGTCTTCCCCATTTCAGTAGTTTATGAACTCCCATGGAATTATTCATCAAACATCTTGTCCGTACACATCCCAACAAAATGGGGTAGCTGAAAGAAAGAATAGACATCTTATTGAAACTGCTCGTACCCTACTCATACAATCTCATGTTCCGCTGCGTTTTTGGGGGGAGGGGGGTGCAGTTCTTACATCTTGTTATCTTATTAATCGTATGCCATCTTCAGCTACCCAGAATCAAGTTCCATTCTCTATCCTGTTTCCCCACTTACCTTTGTTCTCTCTTCCACCCCGTGTCTTTGGGAGTACGTGTTTTGTTCATGACCTTACTCCAGGAAAAGATAAGTTAGCTCCTCGTGCTCTTAAGTGCATATATCTAGGTTGCTCCAGAACGCAAAAGGGATATCGATGTTATTCTCCTGACCTTCAGCAGTTTCTTATGTTTGCTGATGTTACCTTCTTTGAAACCCAATCATACTTCACAGGTCCAGTTAATCACTTAGATATTTTTGAGGTGCTACCAGTTCCTTCTTTTGGAGATTCAGTCACTATCTCCCATTCATCTTCCTCCATAGCTCCAGTTGCAGCTCCACCACCTACAGCTCCAATTGCAGCTCCACCACCTATAGCTCCAGTGCCACCACCTAGTCCAGTTCCACCGACTATAGCTCCAGTGCCACCACCTAGTCCAATTCAACCTTCTACAGCTCCACCACTCTTGACTTATCATCGTCGTCCGCGCCCAGCGTTAGGCCTAGCTGATTCACGTCCTGCACCTTGACCCTGCTAATACTGCGGACTTGTATCCTCTTAATCAACCGATTGCAGTATAAAAGGTATACGGTCCACACTAAATCTTAATCCCCATTATGTCGGTTTAAGTTACCATCATCTGTCATCATCCCATTGTGTATTTGTGTCATCTTTGTCCTCTGTTTCCATCCCTAAGTCTACAGGTGAAGCACTGTCTCATCCCGGGTGGCGATAGGCTATGATTGACGAGATGTCTGCTTTACATACGAGTGGTACTTGGGAGCTTGTTCCTCTTTCTTCGGGTAAATCGACTGTTGGTTGTCGTTGGGTGTACGCAGTCAAAGTTGGTCCAGATGGCCAGGTTGATCAACTTAAGGCTCGTCTTGTTGCCAAAGGGTATACTCAGATATTTGGACTCGATTACAGTGATACTTTTTCTCCCGTGGCTAAAATAGCATCAGCCCGCCTTTTTCTATCCATGGTTGTTCGCCATTGGCCTCTATATCAGTTGGACATTAAGAATGCTTTTCTTCACGGCGACCTTGAGGATGAGGTTTATATGGAGCAACCACCTGGTTTTGTTGCTCAGGGGGAGTCTAGTGGCCTTGTATGTCGGTAGCGCCGGTCCCTTTATGGTCTAAAGAAGTCTCCTCGAGCCTGGTTTTGTAAGTTCAGCACAGTTATTCAGGAGTTTGGCATGACTCGTAGTGAAGCTGATCACTCTGTATTTTATCGACATTCTGCTTCAGATCTCTGTATTTATCTAGTCGTTTATGTTAACGATATTGTTATTACCGGCAATGATCAGGATGGTATTAGTAAGTTGAAGCAACATCTCTTTCAGCACTTTCAGACTAAGGATCTGGGTAGATTAAAGTATTTTCTGGGTATTGAGGTCGCTCAGTCTAGCTCAGGTATTGTGATCTCACAACGGAAGTATGCCTTAGATATTCTTGAGGAGACAGGAATGACAGATTGTAGACCTATTGACACTCCGATGGATCCGAATTCTAAACTTCTGACAGGACAAGGGGAGCTTCTTAGCGATCCTGCAAGATATAGGCAGTTGGTTGGTAAATTAAATTACCTCACAGTGGCTAGACCTGACATTTCCTTTCCTGTGAGTGTTGTGAATCAGTTTATGGATTCTCCCTGTGATAATCATTGGGATGCAGTTGTCCGCATTCTTCGATATATAAAATCAGCTACAGGTAAAGGCTCAGATGTTGATTGGGCAGGATCACCTTTTGATAGACGTTCTACGTCTGAATATTGTGTCTTAGTAGGAGGAAACTTGGTGTCTTGGAAGAGCAAGAAACAGAATGTGGTTGCTCGATCTAGTGCAGAAGCAGAATATCGAGCAATGGCTATGGCGACATGTGAGCTAATTTGGATCAAACAATTGCTCAAGGAGTTGAAATTTGGTGAGATTAGCCAGATAGGACATGTGTGTGATAATCAATTTGCTATTCATATTGCGTCAAATCCAGTGTTCCATAAGAGAACTAAACACAATAAGATTGACTGTCACTTTGTTAGAGAAAAGATACTCTCGGGAGATATTGCTACAAAGTTTGTGAAATCGAATGATCAGCTTGCAGATATTTTCACCAAGTCCCTCACTGGTCCTCGTATTAACTACATATGTAACAAGTTCGGTACATATGATTTATATGCACCAGCTTGAGGAGGATAGTTATGTGAATATATGAAATTAGTCCTAGTCCCTTATGTAATAGGAGTACGTTATGTGTTATTATGTATACATATAAATAAGACTTATTGTAACATAAAAAATTAATCAATAATATTTTCTCCCGTTCTTTCTCACAGTATCAACTTGTATTCCCCAGTTTCCCAGTCTTGTAGCAATTAGTAGCATGTCTTGCTGATGGAGCCATGTTATAAATATTGCTTTTGGCCGTGCTTCATTGCCACAAATGATATTTTCCCAGGCAACTTTGGGTAGATCGCCTACCATTCTCAAATAAATGCTTCTGATCAGACTCTTGTTCTTCAGGTGATCTGGTTGCACATGCCACAATTCCTCTCTTGCTTTGAGTATTTTCCTGACCATCCAACTAGCTTGTTGGGGAATAGCCATACTCTCCAAAGGTCCACTTAATCCACAGAGTGTCTTTCTTAGTCTTCAAGTCGCAGCAAATCTTTGTTATGGCTACTTTGTTCCACAACTTTAGATTAGTGAGATTCAATCCCCCTATTGCCTTTGGCATACACATCCTACTTCAAGCTACTCGTGATTTTCTGGTCTCGTGATTTTCTGGTGAGTTCATTTGCTCCTGACCAGATAAAACTTCTGCAATATCCTTCTATAGCTTTCATCACCTTAGCAGGTATGATAAACATTTGTGCGCAATAGTATTGAATACCAAAGAGCAGTGACTTTACCAATTGGACTCTGTCTGCATATGATAACTTCTTAGTTGTCCATGATGAAATTCTTGTTGTGATCTTGGTTATTAGAGGCTACCATTCTACCAGTTTTAGTTTCCTAGTAGCCAGTGGTATCCCTAGGTACCTGAATGGTAAGTCACCCTGTCTATATCCAAGTGCCAGCTGGACTTCCTGCTTGATTACTTCTAACCCCCCCCCCCTCCCCTCCCCCTCCCCCATAGTAGATAGCACTCTTGGATTGATTAGCCTGTAATCTTTAAGCATCTGTAAAAATACCAAACTTTTCATGTAAAATCCCTACAAAGATTTTATCACCTTTAGCAAACATGAGGAGATCATCAGCAAAGCACAGATGTGTGACATTTAGTTTAGAGCATTTTGGGTGATACTAAATTGCTTCTCTTCTTTTAGGGTGCTGAGACTTCTGCTCAAATATTCATAACAATAGCAAATAGGAAGGGAGACATTGGATCTCCTTGTCGAGTCCTCTGGCAGCATCAAAGGATGGGGTTGATTCACCATTTATAACTATGGAGTAGTTGACAGTTGTAACACACTCCATCACCCATCTGGTTAACTTTTGAGGGAAATGCAACTCTATCAACATTTGCACCAAGAACCTCCAATCCACAGTGTCATATGCTTTTTGAATATCCAACTTAATCATGTATCTGGGTGATATATGTTTTCGGGTATATGTTTTCACCAATTCATGAGCCATAATCACATTATCTGCTACCTTTCTTCCTGGATAAATCCCGATCGAGTCTCTGTAATAACCTTCTGGATTCTGCCCGCAAGGATTTTAGCTATGATCTTGTATAGGACAGTGCAGCAGGCAATTGACCTATACTCTTTGATTGTAGCAGGATTGGCTACCTTTGGTATCAGGGTGAGTGATGTATAGTTGATTCCTCTATACATTTTGCCTGTTGTGAAGAAATCTTGTACAGCTTCAATGATTTCATTTTTAATAATTGGCCATGCTCTTTTATAAAATACAGCATTATAGCCATCCACACCTGGAGCTTTGTCATCTCCTATAGGCTGAAGTCCTGCATAGATCTCCTCCTCTGTCACATCCTCACATATTTTGAGTTGTTGAGCATGATTAAGTACAGTTCCCCTTCTCATGATTGTCTTGCTTACTGCTGTCACATTATGCAGAGCTGATCCCATAAGTGATTTATAAAACTGTATTATCTCCATCTTTATATCTTTTGCCTTTGTTAATCTTCCTCCCTCTTGAGACTCCAGCTCTAGGATTTGTTTCTTCTGCTTTCTGTCTTTTACAACAGCTGAAAAGTAGCTTGTATTGGCATCTCCAAGTTTTATCCATCTTGCCCTGGCTTTCTGTTGCAAGGTACTTTCTTCAACCATAGACCACTTCTCAAGTTGACATATAATCTTCTTTCTTCCATTACTAACTCATCTGAGTATTGGTGGCTTATCTTGAGTTGTATTTCTTGAAGATCTTCTCTTGCTTGGTTGATTCTTGTTGCTACCCCTTTGAACTCAGTCTCATTTAATCTCTTTAGTTTCTCCCTTAATTCCTTCTGTTTCATCCAGATATTCCTCATCTTGTGCAAGTGAAGCCTCTTTCCAGTTTTCCTCCACTAGGTGAAGAAAATCCTCATGAGTTGCCCACACATTATAAATTTAAATGAACCTCTGACCCTTGGTTCCCTAATATTAGTGGCTATCACCATAGTAGGGCAATGATCTGATATATGTGGGAGTTTATACTCATTAATCAAGTGGCCAAATTTCATCATCCATTCAGCATTTCCCAGTGCTCTGTCTATTCTGCTCCATATTCTATCTCCCCCTTGCTGCTTGTTTGTCCAGGTATAATAGTCTCCTTTCCAGGGCAGTTCATTTAGGATCAGTTGTTGGATACATTATGTAAAATCCTTTATCTCAAAGCTAGTAACTGTTGCTCCTTTCAATCTATCTTGTGGACTCAAAATAGAGTTGAAATCTCCCCAAATAAGCCATGGTTTAGTTGTTGCTGGAGACAAACTACCCAATTGCTGCCATAGTTTTTTCCATATCGATAGACAATTGTCATTTCAGTCTATTTGTTGGTTCCTGCTCATCACTTTACAATGAATAAGTTGTTCTTCTTTCTTCATAACTTCAATCTTGTAGGCATTATTATCCCAGAGTAACCAAATCCTACCATTCTGTGCATCGTTATAGTTGTTTTCAAATCCCCAACCTGGGGCAATTTTATTATATATTGCTTGTGCTCTATGTTCTTTCACCCTTGTCTCCACTAATCCTGCTACTTTAACTCTGTTTTCTTTGAGCTATTTAGCTAATTCTTTCTGTTTATATCTCTTATTTATTCACCTCACATTTCATACCAGCCAAGACATTTAATGATGACATAAATCCCCCACCTATGTCAGAAGGTAGGAGTTGTGTCATCACAGCATCTTCACATTGCAGTATATCAAACTCATTTCTCACTGGAATAGCAACCTCAATCAATTGATTTACAGGTCGACCATTGATTTCCTTGGCTGCCTTCCCTTTCAGTAATTGCTTCTCTTTAGCTTGTGGGTTCAATTTCTCTGTATCTGCACTCTCTTTTGGCTGTTGAACTCGTTTAGTGGCTGCTGCATAATTAGCTTCCTTCTGTTCATCAATAGATTCAGCTGGATCTCTTTTATCCTCCTTTGGTACCCAGGTTGGCACCACCTTCTTAGGTCATTGCGTCTTCTTTTGAATGTTGTTATTCATATGTTCCTCCTTTTTTGAATCCTTCATTTTTGCTGTACAGTTATGTCCTATCATTAGGCATTCTTCACAGTAATCTGGCATCCATTCAAATACAACTGATTGCTGGAATGTTTTCCCTGATGGATCCATCAGAGTCACTTCAGCTGGTAGTGGCTTGGTGACATTGACCTCTATAAGCATTCTACCAAATGAGATTCTAGTTTGCTTTTGCTGTACTAGCTATCCTGCTCAAAGAATCTCGGCTCCAGCAACTCATAGGTAGGCTAGGAAATTTAACCCACAAAGGTAACTCTGTAAGGAACTCCGCAATAAAATCAAACTCTAGGCACCATTGTTTCAATATCATAGGTTTGTTGTTAATGCTATATGGACCTGCATATTGTACTTCATTCAGAGCTGCTATCGATTGGAATTTAACAATATAATAGCCTTCTTCATGATAATACACCTCAGGTTCTGCCACCATATTCCAATTTTGAGTCGCATATCCTTTCATATAGTTATAGCCTGGTGTTTCACCTATCACATATACTACTAACGTAGCCTTCCATTCATCAGCTTCCCTATTTGTTTCTTCCTTATCAAGCATGACCATTAGACTTCCTTCAACCAATTCTGGTGGTATGTAATCTAGAGATATACCATTAGTTGATGCACGATTCCGGGTGAATAACCCAGACCAGGTCGGATCTGGAGCTTGGCCCTTTGCTGCCTGCTCGGGTTTCCCCAATTCTGGTTGTTTGAGCTGCGTTGATTGTTGTTGTTCATTAATTCCTGTCAATTGCAGTTGCAGTGGTCCACTTAAATTCAATTTCTTAGCTCCGGTGGTTGTTTTGTTTGCCGAGATCAGCGGAGACAGAGATGGAAATTGGGTTGCCAAAGGTGTAATTACTCGTTGTTCGCTACCATTTTCTAGGGTTTCAGCTATCACCCTAGCACTGACTGAGCTCCCCAATGTTACAATTGTTTGTTTCTTCGGTCGTCCTCGCCCTCTGGCCATGGCCGCCGCCGTCGGCGTATGTTTGCTTAACTTGCGCCGATAGGCCTAGACTGTGCAACGCTGGAACAGTAGAAGGATTGCTTTACTAAAAAGCAAGGTTGTTCCTAAAAAGCCCTCGTTCGCTGAGCTGCAGTAGCAGCAAGAATTTCTCTAGATTACATGCAAAAAGGCAAACAATGTGTATATAAAAAAGATTAAGCAAGGCAACATGAATAGTAAAAATGGCATGGCCTGATCCCTCCCTCCAACCGACCAATAAGTAATTGCAAACCTTTTATCTGATTTTGTGAAGTAGACCAAACTACTTAATGAAGAACAAGAATAACCTATATCAGGAGGAAAGTTGAGTTTCTCGTCTATTAAAAACACTGTCCCCAGACCAAGTGTTGTCACGAAATACAGACTGCAGCAACTACTTTTCTATTGGCTTATATTAGCAAAATGGCGATTCGACAAATTCAGCCCACCAATTATTGGCAGCACGCCACTTCCTCATCCACCCAAAAAGAGCAGTAAGAACTTGGCCAAATACTTATCAAGTATCAAAGTATGGCATTCTCTTGTGGTATTCAGACTACATCAAGTTATGGATCGAGATACCGAAAAGATGTCATGTCAAACAATCACACAATAAGGATGGTATACTCAAGCACTCGAATGCACTATTGCTACTATGAATTATGAAACAATTGCAATCAGAAAAATAACTCATATGGGGGTGGCAGATATTTTCCTCTTCTATAGAGCTCACCTACACTCCCTCCCGCACTATTTGGGAACAGCTGTGTGCATAAGCATCCATCCCTCGACTATTTTCGACATAACGAGTTTTTAGTCTTTTATAAGGGAAATCCCTAGCCAGATTCAATCCCAAGGGTCAACCAAGCCGCTCTATTTCCATTATTCAGAGGCCCCATCAGAATCGACTATTTTACAATTTACACCAACCATCAATCTGTCAGCCTACCACAAACCTCCATTATTGGGGTTTAGGACCAGCAACTCACATAGGCGGAATTCTAATTCCACAAAATTCATCTTGGCCATGAGATTATAAATGACTTCGTAGCAAGGACACCTCTAGAGTGGTCATGTCCTTGTTGGGCACCAATGCAACCTCCTATTTGATAATCATCGTAACTCTGTAAGACAAAACTACACCATGTCCAGAAATTCCGTTGATTATCAGCAGATATGACCTCAGTATCTGGAAAATACTATCATGCTTATTCACAAAACTAGTTGTCTTTCTCCATTTCCTCCATGTAAGCCGCAAGATGTAAATTGAAATACTTAATCCATAAAAGAGGCATCTTATTCGAGAAGAACATCAAAAGGAAGCCAACCCTCATCAAGCATCTTAGGTAAAGCTGTAAAGAAGATTAATTGCTATATTTTTGGTTGGGGGAGGGGGGGTTAAATTAATGTGGAGAGCATGGATTGATAGGCAATGTGATTTAATGATGCTTTGTCCTAATTATGTCAGTGCCAAGTGTCTGTCAATCTGTTAATGATATTACATAGCCGATAAATAACCATGTACTTGCTCCATTGGACACCGCATTGAGTCCAACACTTGTACCCTAAAAAATGTTGTCTCAGATGCAAACTAGTTCCTTCCCATGCTGAAAAGGTCATTGAATCAATAAAAGGGTGAAAATTAGAGATAGAGAAGTGTCTTAAGTACTTCTGTTGAACCCATTCTTGGAGATAGAAGCAAAAATTATAGGTATTGGAGGACGCAAGTGATTCCTTACTTCCTTGCTCCCAAAGAGAAGCAGCCAACCAGATATGTCCTACAGAGTACAGACTTCTCTTTTTATTCCTCCCACCAGCCCTCCTCTCTTCTTGTTCTCTTCGAAGGTTGGTTAGAGGGAAGATAACTATACATAACCAACTAATTATGAGATTGAACTGAACCAAAAAGAAAATGAAACTGAACAGACAACCAAAGTCGGTGAAGCCTCTACTCCCACTCAGGGAACGAATTACTGCTGGCTACAAACCTCAAATTGTCCTTTAGGAATAACCTTTACATTAGATGCTACCTTCACATCCAAATCGAAACAGAGGTCATTGCAGAATAGACTCTAAACTTCTAAATTCCATTTGAAGAATAAAATAAAATATCCCAGTTCATCCTGATTCCTGTCTTATACTGCAAAAAAACACAAGATTCTCTCCAAACTCAGACGCGCCTTACTTTTCTTCACAAGATTCCATCAGAATGAATCCTCCAACCCTCAAAATTCTGCCCCAACCACATGCAGAAACCACTGCGAACACTAGATTAACTATTAAACAGCATACGCCAACATTAGTTCCTAAATTGTCTCAGCCAGCATTCTGTTCCTGATCCTACATAACCCATCTTGCCTCCAATTACCACTGCCCCTTAGCATGTCAAGAGATAATATTAGAAATCCAACGTGCTTATTTGCATTATCTTAAAAGTTATACAAGTGGCTTCTGATAACTCAAAAACATTATTTCAATATTCACTGGGTCACAAATTTGTGGGTCATATTTCCAGAGATAAACACACACGGATGCAGAGACCGATTGGTATGTGACATAATAGCTTAAAAGGTCAATCGAAACAGTTTAGTTTACAATGGGTTTTTGATGTTTATGTGCAAAAATCTATTTGTTTTTCCTATTACCTTAGTGACAATACTACACACATTCGTCCAATATCTTTGCATACTTCTCCATTTCTGTAAGAGGCATAATGGCATTCTGCGAAGGTAAAACAAGTATTAATATATTGCACTTCCTTTGTTTGTTAATAATTCATGTTTTAAATTGCCAAAACTGTCCAGAACCATATCCTATATATAAAAATTACTTAGCTTCCATTTGTGATGGATCATATATGCAAATTATTTTTTTCTTTTTCTAAGAAGATAAATGCTAATCATATACTTAAATACCTGCAACCTGAAAAAGGAAATCTCCTTCATTTCTTAATTACCTCTTCTTGATAACTGGAGCATAAGATATTTACAGCACACAATTATACTTCCACAAAACTATTGGAAGGATGGAAAGACTTAAAAAGATAAATCCTCAACTGGCAAGTGAACAGAAGAAAAAACAGCAAAAAATGGTTGATAACTAGCAGGCAGTGTAGTGAACTTACTGATATCCCGATTGTGCACAGCTTAGCAACACGTCTATCTAAGTGGAAGGCCTGCCTGTATTTGGAAAATTACATAAGAGTTTCCACACGGAGAGACCAAGATTAAGAAAAAGAAGAAAAAAAAAATTATATAGGAAATGCGTATATGTACTGTATACATACATATGTGTGTACCTGTGTGAAAAAGGAATTACTTAGATTTCCAGAAAGGTTATATATTAGTTCAATTCTCATAATTCAGGTTGTCAAAGCGAAGAGATATATAAGCAACGGGAGGTTTTTTCTTCTTACCATTGCACTTCTCTGGAAGTACACTTGTTCTCTGACCAGAAACAGTTTAACAGTCCCGCAACACCTTCTTGATGCTGGAACATATCACCTTAGCAACAAAACAAAAAAAAACAAAAAAAAAAAAATACAATTTCACAGTCCAGCAAGAGGGCTAAGATCATCTTCATTCCAACCTTTATTTCGTTTTCACGAGTTATTTTGTTACTTGCCTATCAGTTTTTCTTTTTACCCCATCCACTCAACCTACCACTGCCACCTTTAGTTCTCCATAGGATTCGGTATGTCCTCCAATTCAGGATATGTTTTGAACTTGTTACTAAGACCAGCGCCCTGTTCAGATTCTGTGACTACACAGACCACATTGAATAAAGGAGTGATCATGCACCTTTGAGAGGTAATACATTGAGACAAAAACCAATTATGTGATTAAGGAAATAGTAGGCTGAAACATAACAACAAAAACAACAGCTAACTCAGCTAGTCCCACTACACTTTTCTGTCACTGGTCAATTCTATAGCATAAAAAATACAACCTTAATACTAAGTGAATTTAGTCTAACATAACCTGTGAGACCTGAAATATCCCAAATTTTAGTGAGAAAGAAAAAGAATAACACAATCAAGAACTTAAACTGAAGTCATACAAAACCTTTTAGGAAATGGGCAAATACGGAATCTGGAATATCCTAAAGTCAGTATCTATTCCCTCCGGTCCACTTTAATTGATTCTTTGGCCTTTTTCTTGTGGTCCATAATAATTGATTTTTTCAGATATCAAAAAGGAATTAACTTTTTCTCCCAAAGTTGCCCTTGGAGCAAAGAATCTTGGAGTATCTAGTATATTTCCAATGAAGATATTAAAGAGATAGTAAAGGTTAATATGGTCAATTTCATTGTTAATTAATGTTAAAAGATAAATTCCTTAATATGTGTGAAAACAACCAAAAAGTCAATTAAAGTGGACCGAAGGGAGTAAGTTATTCCACTGTTACCAGTTAGTCGTAAGATAGGCTTGCATCTCTATTGAAGTATCCAACAAGCCTATTCCTGTCACTAACTAGGAAAACAGAGGTTGGATGCTTTAGTTTATCAGTACAAAGCTGTCTTCAATTCCTTTTATCATGCAATATACTATAGCTGACATACTCATCACATGCAAACAGGTACTTTACACAATTCCCACAATTTATTAGCAAACTGAAAGATCAGTTACATGGTGCTTCTAACAATCAAGAAGAAAAAAGAAGTTAATAAATTCAAACGGCAAGTCAAGTCAAACTGAGAGGTATCCCAGCTTCTATAACCCTATTGTGCAGTGTGAGTTATGAGAGACACAGGCTCAAATAATGAAGTCCTTTGGTTTAATTAACAAAATAAGAGGATAGACGAAAAAGTCAACCATAGACAAATGAACTTCAATTCCGAAGCAGAAAATTTATAAGCTCAATTAAGCTACTGAAAAAATGTAATGTTAATGTTGAGGTTCCAATCAATTTTGATGTTGAAGATACATACACAATCGGCTCTTTCACCATTCAGTTTCATCTTTCAGCTGAAGTACTAGGCTACACATTTATTCCTGCAAAACTGTTCTAAATTTGCTCATTGACTGTAAATTACAGGAGAATGCAGATACCCAGAGGGAATTAAGCTAATGATACAACAATGCAACCAACAGGGGAATTCTTTTTTCAAGCCCCTTTCAGTGGTTGCTAACGAACAGGGTGCCTCTGGCCAAAATTAAGGCCCTGCAGCAGGTCAAAAAGATTCCCGGCTCTTGTCCCTATCATCTTGAATGAGACAAAGTTTGACCTCAACAGCTGTTTACTGGATCAAAAGGCCGTAAAGAAAACTGTAGTGCAGTGAGTGCACCAAACTTGGAAAGAACTGTGCCCACTGATCCAGTAGGACTGGTACAAGCTTGACCTGAAGACAACAAAGTGCACATGTCTTATTCCTCAACTGCATGTGTACACACTTTCTCCAGCAGCAGTGGCCAGTCTTCACCAAGTTGCCGTGGGTTCAGCTCCATCGCAACCCTAAAATCTTGCAATGATACAAGGTTATCGGGAGCATGTCCGCCCACAACTTCTAACGATCTACCACTATTTGTCTGAAAATGATGACCTGGTCTTAGACCATTAACGAGCTTCATATAGGTCTGTTGCTTCTTGTTATTTGTTGTAGGTTCGTGCCCTGACCTTGCTCCCACAAGTTGAATACAGGATTTGATTAAACCTTTTAAGTAAGAATCTAAACCATTGTTCAATAGATTGGCACAATCCGTGGCCACCCCATCAAGGCCCTGTTCTGCAGCAATCTGCTCCATGCGTTCCCTCAGAGCTACACTGTCCAACAAAGCACCAAAACTAGAAGAGCTAACACATCTACTACTTGTCGCCAAAGGTAATTGTCTACGCGCTCCACCTACACTAACAGGGCAAAACGGAACCCCAAGGGGAGCTTGGAGTTGACTCCGAGCATGCATCTCTTTTCCATCATCTCTAGACTGGCCTCTTTTGTTTTGTAAAGATACTGAATGTGATCGCTTTATAGCAGAAAATTTTGCAGTTTCTCGACAGAACGCCTGCCTTTCATCATCTGTTTGCTGCATGATTCCTTGCTGATGCTGCATAGGCCCCTTGATATTAGATAGATGCAAATCCCCATTTTCCTTAATAACATCGAAGTCACTCGATTCCATCAACGTTGATTGTTGAATAGTAAAATTAGTCTTTCCATTCGGTCCAAGCACACTACGACGATCCCCAGCCCTTCGATCCCGTAATCCTGTCCTAGCCTTCCGAGGAGATAAGGGCAACACATCACCATTGGACAAACTCGGTTGACCTGACACCTGGTTCGAGGAGACATGCACTCCATTTTGGTCATATTCATCATCTACAGGCTCTTTACTGCCAACCGCTTCACCAGGTTTCACAATACCACCTTCATTAATTGGTGGAGGAACCTTTGCACTACAGGCATTTCTCAGAATAGAACTAATGAACTGATTATGCAATGGAATGTTTTCTCTCCCCAAGATCCTAACACAAAGCTTATTGAACTCAACCTTGCTTATCTTCAAGCTCAATAGCCTATTTAAGTAATAAAAGTACTGTTTTGACCCCTCTTGTCCAAGTTTCTTCACAATCTGAGCTTTCAATTCAGAAAGATTAATCCGCGAATGCTGGTTTGGTGGTTGCATCTCCGTCAATACATAAATGTCCACCAACAACAACCCAAAATTTTGAACGTTCCACTGCTCAAAACACACAGAAGCCACAGTAAGAACCCAATTCACCACTAAATTAGGGTTTTGCCATAATTCCAAAAACCCATAAAACAAACAAGATTATTTCCCACTATCACCAATCCCAGCATTTCTGAATCAAAACCCATCTTAAAAACTCTAACTTTTACCAGTTTAAGGATAAGAGGGGTTGAGTTCCAAACCAGAGATCCAAATTCTAAACTAACTCTCCCTCCAAAAATCCCAATCCCATAAATTTTTAAATTCCAAGTCCAAGAAACCTCCAACCTAATAACCAAAATCAAAACTTTAACTCAGTGAAACCCTCCACTTCCAGCAAATTACAAATACCAACCTCCCTGTAACTCTCAAGTAAACCCTTAGCTTTATTCCCAATTCAATTGAGTTCAAATTTCCAATAATTCAACTAAACCAGACCCAAAATACCACCTTTTGCTAAAATTCAAACCCTGAAGTTCCCCACTTGGACTTCAAATTTATTTCTGCAGAAAATTGGGTTGAAAGAAGAAAGATTTAGCTAACAAGGAGTAAATTAAAATTGGAGTTGATAAACAGAGAGAAGTAAATAAATTGGCTAACCTTATTGAACTTCTTGAAACTGATTCAAAATTCAGATTCAGAAAAAAAAAATGCTTTTTTACCACTCTTCTTATTATTTATTCATTGGAACCCCCCATATAGCTTCTTCTTCCATTGCTCTTACAACATTGTGTTTCGCATTTGGATTTTCCCTTTGAAGTTTTGAATCAGAAGTTGGAAGACCCAAAACTCTCTTCTTTATTTCTCTGATCGATATATACTCCCTCTTCTTCCTTTCTCTCTCTTCTTCTTTTCTTCCTTTCTTCCTTCTCTCTGAATCGGGGACTCTTTTTTCGTTTTGTGTCTGATTAGAAAAAGAGTGGTGTTTTTCTTTTCTTTTTTCTTTTTTCGTTCTATTTTTTCATAAATTAAAAAAGGGCTAAATTTACTCCTTTACTTTCAAATATTATTATAGGGCCAAATTTATTTTCACCATTTGCAAACTTTTTTAAAAGGGAAACTACTAGCTATGTCCATTCATAAGTAGCTCATTATAAAAATTGATTAATTCATAAAATATTACTAATATTAGTGAATTAACTATTTGTAGCAAAAAAATGACAAATCTTTGCTTTGTTTTGAGTGGGTGTTAGTAGAATAGATTGGGTACAACTTAAGGAACTTGAATCTCAGTTTTGGGATGATTTGATAAAGTTTTGAGGTGGTTTGAACTGAAAATTCGAAGTATAAAACTGAACATGAAAAATGATATGTGTATCACACTGTGTATCACATATGTATCATATTTATATCAATTGTGTATCACATGTATATACATGTATATCTGTGTGTGAGATACATGCGTGATACATGTTTGATACATGTGCCGCAGAAGAATTTTTGAACTCGATTTAGTTACGAATTTTGATACAAAACCAGTCCATTGAAAAAGTTCCTTTTTTGCTTAGACATTTGGAATATTGTATATTTTTTTTGTATTTCATCACCTTATTTGATACCTCATCCGTGAAATTTCCTTTCCGTCTTGCATCTAATGTTGCTAATCACGCTTAAAAATATGAAAGGTGATTTTTGCATGTGATTCTTTGATAGAAAGAATCCTATTTATTTGGTTTTTCAATTTTTGTTGGCTAGTTTTAGTAAGTTTATGAATAGTGGCTAGAGGTTGGTAAGTTGAGATTTATTTGGGACATTTGTGTAAGTTTCCCATTTAAAAATGCACTCAACCTAACAAAAAATCACCAGATTAATAAAAAAAGTTCTTTTAAAAGAAATCCATTAACCTATAAGGCTATAACCCATAAAATCCTTTTTTGTTTACTGCATTTCTTCCTCACAAATTAGTCATCTTTCGTCAAGTGGTATCCTCCAAATCAATTAATAGCTTTATAAATTTCCTTTCCATTTCCTCTTCTCTCTTGTTTTCTTTCTTAATTAAGTTCGATTAGGATATCAATATTGCATAATAGTTGTTTGTCGCAGAGGAGGTGCTGCCATGGTTTGGTTGCCAACTACTTCACTTTGAAGCATTTTTTCTAACCTAAGAAAGAGATTTTATAAATGTCCTAGGTCAAATATAAGTTACTTTAGTTATAAATTTGATTTTTTTTTCACATGTTGGTTGTACTAATTTTTTCGCTCTTATTAAACTTAACAAATTTCAAGTCTTCTTTTAATGTTGCAAAGAGTAAGTTGTTTGGATTGTGGTTAACAATTTATTTCATGTGATTATTGAGTCTTGAGATGATTTATTATATGTTGTTTTTTGCTTTTGATGTATGAAGTTAGGTCTCATTTGAAACTCAAATATTTTTGAATGTGAGTGTATTGATTTACATTTGAAGTGCTCAAATTTGAAAAGTCTGAATAAGAATTGCCTTTATGTAGTATTTAACTAAATAATTTTAATAATCCAGAAGAGTGGCTTGTATTTTTCAAATTGGATAAATTTATATTGAATTTTAAAATTATTTTGCAAAAAATATATTTAAATTTTATTTATAATAATATAAGCATTTTAGTTTTTCAAATTAAAAAAATATTATCAGAATCACGTTCATAACAGTCCACTACTAAAAATAAAATTCACTTCACTTATTAATAATAAGGGAAAAGAACCAAAAATGTCCCGCCTGTCAACCATTTCTATATGCGAAATGGAGGGTTGCTTTGGTTTGGAGCTATTCTCATTAGGCTGCTTTCTCCTCGCCTTGTCGATATAGCGCATCTTACAGGGCGCCTTTCATCAAGTAAAGGCTCGTGATAAGGCTCTTGTGGAACTAGGCTCTCTTAAGATCGTGCGAAAGAGTTCTTCTTTACCGAGAAGATTGACATGACTATTTCTATAAGTAATAGAATGTATGAAATCGGCCCGAGAAAAAGAAAAAAATTGCTTAATTATGAAAATAAAGCAAATTTGCACTAATTTTGTCCCAAATAATACCCTTATTAACAGTGGATTGATTCATATTTGTCCCTCAATTACGAAAATAGAATAAATTTGCTTTCTGTTTGAATTTGATCCCAAATACTTTCTTATTATGAGTGGACTATCTCATATTTGCCTCTCAAAACTAATAGAATTTATATTTTTCGATCAATACTTTTTATTTACTCTAAAATTTGGATAATAATTAAATTTATATTGTGGTTTTAAGGACATATGATTTCACTCAATACTGATTGATAAATATGAAGATAGATGATATAATTAAATTGTAAGTAAAGCAAACCAGTGTTCAGACAGAACTTCGTCCCTCGAGTCAAAGCACTCTCGAGCTGATAAGTGTAAGAACAGTGGAAAAATAGAGTGAACTGATGAACAATAATGTAAGCGAGAAAGAAAGAATTATATTGCTTTTTTTTCTTCTGTGAATAATGATGCCTTACACATAATTAGAATCCCCTTTTATATAGTAGAGGAAAATTCTACTTATGGTACAATTTTAATTACAGAAGGAAATCACTTAATTAGCTAATTAACTGCTTCTGATTTGATCTGTTTCGAGATTTACGTCGTGATCCTCGACCAGTCACGGATATCTCGCTGTTCCATTATTATGCCATCTCTGATATGTCTTGGTGTCTGTCTCTGTTGGCTTCAATTGTTACTAACCACGATCTCGAAAGATACTTCGATCTCGAACTCGATGCCTCAGCTTCGTGGTTTAGTTGAAGTCGACCTTCGATGCAACATTCTGATCGATCAAATAATAAACTCGAGTAGCCCCGATTTCAGCCGTATACAAATAGTCCCCTCATCTTTTAGAGTGTAATGACAAGAAACGAATTGAGCCTTCGATTTTTTGGACCTCGACAAATTATGACATCATCCCCGTGACGTAAGTGACGGAAGTGACCGAAACGTCCCGTCGATACAGTTCCTAAAATCATTTATGCGCGTCAGTTGGCGGTCGGCCACTAGCGTTGTTGAACCGTCGCCGTAAATCCATAAATAGGCATTCTCCTCTTTGAATCAAACTTTACTTTCACTTTCTCCTAATCTTCTAAGTTTTTACCTCTCCAAGTTTTTCCCTTTTACTAATCTTCAGGCTCCACCGTCAATCCTCAAACACCAAGTCTTACCACCTTCTTCCTTCTTTAAACTTACAAAAATGGCAAAAACATCTAAATCAGTTCCCCAAAAGGAGAAAGCTTCTTCTTCTTCTTCAAGGTCGGCCGGCGACAAAACGCCGGTAGATCCGCTCCCTGAGGAGTGTGCTCCTGGCCCGTGTATCCTTAAATCTGATTTTAAGACCGAGAAACCTCCCTCGTTCCGTAGTCAGTGCGAGCATGTGCCGAGGTACATTTGCTCGATAATTGTGGGGTACCTCGAGCAGATTAAGAGAGATTGCAACTAGGGGAACAAAGTGGTAGTGATTCCATCCCCTGAAGAAAGCATTACTACCCACGTGGAAGGGTATCTGAGTGTTTACGCTTACCCTTTCACGCTGGGCCCTCTCGACCCTGTCATCATTGACTTATGTCGTCAATACCAGGCGACCTTAGGCCAAATCCATCCTTCCTTTTGGAGAATAGTCATCATGCTTCGATTCTTTACGAGCAAAGTTGAGGGCTGCCATTCACCCTCAACCATCTCATCAGGTTGTACAACCCCCATATCTTTCGAGGGTTGATCAAACTCCAACGTCGGGCAACCAAGGTGTTGTCGCGCCCCCTTTTCCCCCAAGCGCTCCTTTCGGGGCCGGTTGAAAGGGGTTTATGACATTGGTTGAGACAACTCGTTCCTTTTGGGAAAGGGGTTTGCATATTTTGAAGTTTCGCCACCTAACGATTTTAACTGTGCGTTAGGGTACCTAAAGGGTTCAACTACAACTATGTTGCTAACCAGAGATTGGGTAAGGACTTGAAATTATCCTAAGGGGAAGGTGTTAGGCACCCCTCAGAATCCACAAGTGTGGTTCCCGTCCAAATGGTTTCTATGAATTTGTACAATTAGAAAATAACAAGTAAAGGCTCAAATAAGAGGGAATTTAAGTCTTAAGCATGCAAATGTTTGAAAATAGTAAAAAAAAAAAAGGTTAGATTTTGAAAGGGTTACGATCTAAGCATATAAAGAGTATCCTAGGTTTATAATAATATGGATCACATCAATGCAATACCCGGTAATCACTCCTCGAAGAGGGGCTACACGTGGTATTAGCGTACCGGTCATCATATCCATATCTACCCTTTCCACCCCGTAAGGTTATTAAAAATGAGTGTTGGTCTCGCCCTCTATTGCATGTTGTTACCCGTCCCTTCCTATCAGTCCCGGAGGAAATTAGGACTCCTATCCTAAAGGGAGGTGCTAGGCAGACCCTCAGGTTTTAAAGGTAAAAATTCTAGGGCAACAGATAACAAAACAAGTAGGATTGTAGATAATGAGAAAGCATGGAAAACAGATAAAGGCTCAAGTATTCCTCCACATACAGTACACATAAAAAACATGTCTCATACACAACTAAGGTCCATATTAATTCAGAATCCTAAATCATGGTATCTAGGTGATAACACAAAGACAGATTTATTGCATAACTCAGAGAGGAAGTCTTAATCAGGCTTGCCTACTAGTTTTAAGCGTGCTGACAGTTAAACATGATCACAAAGACAGTTCTGATTTTTATTTTTTAAGTTGATTACCTAAGGCTTGCCTAGGTGTAGGATAACATGCAATTCTAGGTGTTGAAGATGTGCAAGGATTAGTTACCAGTTGTTTAGAACAGGGGACTGTTTTAGACATCTGTATTTAGACTAAGTGCAGTTAAATGAGTACGATCCTATAGCATGATGTCTAATGCAGCATGATGCATAATAACTTAAACATGATTTCTAAATGCACATAGAATCACAACATTATGCACAGTTTCAAGAATAGCATAGGTGATATATTTTTTTAATGTTGTTTACCTAGAAACAGGATCTCTAAGTGCATAGGCATGGTGAGACATGATTGCAGTTAACATATTTATCCTAGGACCGGAATTCTAATGAAGTTTTAGAACGTTTTTATATGAGCAGAATCACATAATAGAAATTTACTTAATTATTTGTCCTATAGGCAGGATCTCTAAGTGAGGGCAATGAATGATGACATGCTGAAAGGAAAGCAATATATATGAGCCTAAGTAGCATGATATCTAATGCATGGCATGTTGTACCTAAACATAGTTGCTATTGCGCATAGAGGAAATAAACCTAGAAACATGGTTGATCACGTTCAACTATGTCTTATAAGAAGACTAAACGGGCGCTGTAAATATAATCTGGGGTATTACGCCCAGAGTCGATCCCACAGGGAATTTACGTATCAATCAAGTCGTCAGAATTCACAACTTTTACTTAATCAATTCTCTCAAGACTTTTGAATATAAATTGGTGATGTTTTACCATTTCTACTAACAAAAGTAATAAACTACCGATTAACTAACAATATGGTGTAAACAATTATAATAAAGGTCTAAGGTTATGGTTTCCCCCGTCGGTGAACTTCCTTCTCGGATACTTCTTGTAGTTTGATTAGTTGACTCTATCAATCATGAACACTCTATCTACCATAAATCTCTCTCAAGTAATTATGATAATTTACTAGACGCACTCTCTCAAGTTACGCTAGCTAGATTGCATTACAGTTCACTTAGATTGCACCCGAAGTATCGTTATCTCTAATCCAACCTCTAAACCCTCGGTTATGACTTTCGTCTATACTCCGGGAGTGGTGTTATTCAAACAACTACCTAAATATGCACTCTCTCTCAAGTAGATTCATAAAATATGAACAGCTAATTGAGGACCCTTTCAATCAACTACAACAAGAACGTAGTTGAACAAATAGAGTTTAATCAACCAATCAAAGATATATTAATATCACAATAAGTTCATCCCCCAACGGGTTCCACCAAAACCCTATACTAAAGAAATTATCTACTCATGCTCATACGAATCAACTCTAAAATAACTTGCATAATTAAACTACAAAGTAATGAATAAAAGCTGTAAAAATCAATGTTTTGCTTCTCTGAGTAGTATTCCACAGGCGTCTCATGTCTCTAATGGCATCCCCCTCTTCAAGTTGTGTTTTTTGGTCTATTTATATGTTTAGGACAAACCCTAAACATGTAGGAGACTTCTATTCAAACCGGAAAACACTTAAAATCTTCAAAACTCAGATTTGACCGGACCAGGGACCAGTCTTTATGGCCAAACGCCTGGATAAAGCCTGGCCAGGCCTAGCGTTAGGGCTCAAACGCCCCCCAAACGCCTGGTCCTACCAGGCTTTATAGCCCAAATGCCCAGCTATAGCCTGGTATGACCAGGCTTTACAGCCCAAACGCCCGGCTATAGCCCGGTTCACTCCTTTTCGCCTCTTGAGCATATTTTCGACGTTTATGCATCCATTTAGCTCGGCTTCCATCTCCAATTCACCTACACATGAAATAGACTCCATTA
>ML424947.1:55339-71566 GCA_005239525.1 Nicotiana knightiana
TTAAGCAAATCTCTTAACACGTTATACCAAGAATTTTTAAAACAGTTTAAGCACAGAGATGTGACATCCTCGCCTCAATAATCGACTCACATATACCATGCTTTATTCACAATCCACTCACTACTCTAACATAGAGGTCAACAACATTACCTTTCCTTCATGAATCATGTGCCCTCACCAAATCAAAGAGCTAGTTCCACNCATTTGGTTGTAATGTAGACTGCGGGACGGGTAGGATACATTTAGATATGAGAGTGACTATACCTCCCCAAGCACTTTAATACATATACTTTAGGTTTCAACCTCAAACTTATATTAAACCAACTCCACCTTCACATCAACGTTATTACCACATACTTCTTTAAGCACAATTACATTATGAGTCACCACATATATATTTTTCTTTCACAACAATACAACTATTTATTTTTTTCTTCTTTTTCTTTTTTTTCTCTTTTTTTTTTTCAAGTGACTCTTACTTTTCAAAACAGTGCACCTTTCTCCTTATTTCAATTATTCCCCTCAAAAACCAACCTACTACCCCACACTTTAATTTTTCCATATTTCATCACATTTCCAGTGCTTACGAGACGTGACAAGGTTCAAATATATGATCGATTCAAACAAAGGGGTATGACTTGTAATGTGATTGCCAAAGATAGGCTCAACGGGGTTAACTACGATACATAACAATTAGGTGGGTAAAATATATATAGATGGCTCAACAAAGAAATGCCTNATACTGACTATTCTCAAGGCATCATAACGTTCCGAGATATTTCTAGGATTAATCCTTCAACCATGTGGTTACTACTCCTAAAAATTAAAAACTACCTATACCCGGTTCAATTAAAAACCCTTGGAAAAGAACCGTGGTCCAAAGAAAAACCAAGGGGGAATTACTACACTACCTAAAACAAAAAATCTTTTTGGTATTTTCTTTAGACTTACTTCCCTCAAGTGAACTGTCTAGGAGATCCATCGTCGGGAAGAGTCCACATATCTCTAAAAAAAAAATTTGTTTTGTTCTACCTAAAAGAAAAACTTACTAACAAGAAAAGCTAAAACTACTAACAAGAAAGCACACTAAACACAACAAATATGTACACACCCCACACTTAAATCATGCAGTGTCCTCAGTGCATCACATATAGACAAAACAAGAAATAAAAGTAAGGTGTAAGAAACTCCCTGCTCAAGTCGCGTCGACATCCTTTCCATTAGTTTCGCTTTCCCTGCTCCTTCGAGCAACCACTTGAATCACTTTATGCCTCCACTTTGAACTTATGAATTGGACCCCAAGTTTTAATTCTGCTATATGATCATGCTCATGGGGTGGTGGAACAAATCTGCCTGGCCCAATAAAACAATGTAGTAATCTGCGCTTCTTGGCCTTTCGATGAGATGTGTATTCCCGACTTTCTGGAAAGGAGAATTCCAGAATGTAGGCATCTTGTTCTTTATCCCTTAACTCCTCAGGTGGTTCGGATGACTTTATTTTCATATCATCATCCAAACACAATGTGAAAAAATGGTTGGGGTGTGTACCAACATCCTCAACACTAATGACACTAGATTCAACAAAATATGTATCATCAATGTCCTGGGTTAATTCTAGTATCTTTTCTACCACATCGACATCCTCAAAATCCAGTCTGACCTGCTCCACTAGCACTTCTTGTACGTCATCATCCATGGGTTCTTTGTTCCTATTAACCAGATAAGGTTGTAGTGGTTTCATTTCCAACCAGGGTGGTTCTTCAATAGATGGCCTGGTCGGCGACCTCTCTCTTTCCTCTACGTATAATGACTCAAACTCGAGAGCCTTTGGCCATACCCCTTTTTCATCAAGTGCTAGCACCCAATCTGCCAGTTCTTCACCGTTCATATAATCTAGATTCATCAAACATTCAGTCAAAGGGTCCCCAACAGTCAGGGACGCATCATCTTCTTCCGGGATCACGTTCACAGCATCAATAAGAGAGCAGATGGCGAACTCACTTGGTCGCCTCATAGACTTCTGCACGTTGAAAGTGATTTCTTCATCATTGAGCCTTATCTTAAGTTCACCCGTCTCACAATTGATAAGGGCTCTACCTGTGGCCAAGAATGGCTTTCCCAAGATTATGAGAATTTCCTCATCCACTTTACAATCTAGTATCACAAAATCAGCAGGGAACACAAACTTCCCCACTTGCACCAATACATCGTCCAGAATGCCTGACGGTCTCTTCACCGTCTTGTCAGCTAGCTGCAATAACATTGAAGTTGGTCTGGCTCTACCAATTCCCCAGTCTTTTATATATGGCCAGCGACATCAGATTAATGTTGGACCCCAAGTCACATAGAGCTTTGGCGAAAGCTAAGTTGCCAATGGTACAAGGAATTGTAAAGCTCCCTGCTTCAGACAACTTTTCAGCAATAGGACGCGTTACCACCGCATTACAAGTCTGAGTAAGGGTGACAGTAGCCAGATCTTGGAAGTCAAATTTTCTGGACATCAAGTCCTTCATCATCTTAGCGTAACGAGGCATTTCCTTCAGCGCATCAATCAATGGGATATTTACCTGTATCTACTTTAGCATGTCCAAGAACTTTTTGTACTGTTCATCCTTTTGGTATTTGGTCAGCCTCTAAGGGAATGGAGCTGGCGGTCTCTTTTTCCCAGTGATTTGGGACTTTTCTTTCTCATCCACCACCTCAACTACCGGCTCCTGGGCTATCTCCTCTTCTTTTTCAGTCTCGCTTTGTGCATTGGGTTCTTCTTCAGTAGGTTGCAATGTTACCTTGGTCAAGTTTGTTGAATCATCAAGTTCAATCGGCATGGGTACCAGTGTCTCGGCATGTCTGCTCTCACGAGCTCTCTCCAGTTCCAAGTCTAAGTCCCTTCCATTGTGAAGAATCACTGCCATCAGCTTCCTTGGGCCCTGGTCCGTAGGATTTACCTGAGTGTCTGCAGGTAAAGTCCCACGAGGACGATTGTTCACTGCCATAGATATCTGGCCCAACTGTACCTCAATATTTTTAATAGTTGCATCATGTACATCTACTCTCTTACTGATTTTGGCATTTGACCCAATAACCTACTGCATCATAGCTTCTAATCTGGAAAACCCATCTTCTTGCCTCCCCCCTATTGATGCTGAGGAAGGTAGTATGCTTGTTGTTGATTCTGATGATTATAGCCTTGTGGCCTCTGATATGGTGTTGCATTACCTTGTGGTCTCATGACACCCAAATTTCCACTGTTCTGCTATTCGTGAGGTGGTCTATGTGGTTGAACTTGCTGACCTCAGTTCTGCCCCCCTTGTCTCTGGCTTCCATAAATTCGACACATAATTCATGTTTTCTGGATAAGGAGGGTGATCACATTCTGCATTCCACTGAGTACCAAATGGTTGGCTAATGCAAGATGTGCATAAGCCCCTATTGGTTGTATCTATGATGTGTACCTACTGCTTTTGCCCTGATTCTTCCACCTTCTTAGTTAGTATGCTCATCTGTGTTATCAAGGTGGCCACGTTCTCTGCAATAGTGTTGGATGGATCGAATGGCACTGAGTGAACTACATGAATAACAGGTGCATTCCTTTTTGTCCATCCTGAATTCTATGCCATTTTATCAAGCAAGATCTGACTATCTCCATGTTTTGCTCAGGAATTCTCCACCAGCTGAAGCATCAACATTTGCCTTAACAGTATCAGCCAGACCCATATAAAACCCTGCCCCAACATCTGCTCTGGAATACCATGATGTGGACAGATAACCAGCATTCCCTTAAATCGTTCCCATGTCTCCTGCAATGTTTCAACTGGTTTCTGTCTGAAGCTCAACATTTCATCAATTTGTTGAGCAGTCTTGTTGGGTGGATGAAACTTGTTCACGAACTACTTAACTAACTCCTCCCATGTGGTAATGGAATTGATGGGGAGTGAGTTTAACCAAGTCTGGGCAGCTCCAGTCACTGAGAATGGAAACAACAACAATTTTATTACCTCCCGAGTGACGTTTGGTTGCCTCTGTGTTTTACAAATTGATAGGAAGTTCTTCAAATGATGCTGGGGATATTCGATGTATGACCTTGAGAATAGTCCTTTGTTCTGCAACAGGTGCAACATATTATTTATAATCTGAAAGGACTTGGCCTCTATCTGAGGGACTAGTATCACAGTGGCCAAATTCTCTGCCGCGGGTTGAGCCGAGTCATATAAAGGAGCCTCTGCCCCTATTTGAGCGACTGGGTCTACCACATCATCCCCATTGTTGTTCCTGTTATTTGGATCTTCCATGTCGGGTTCAAGTTGTCCAATTGATAGTTGTTGTTTGCTTTTCCGGTTGGCCCGATTTAGGGCCTTGAAAACTTTCTCGGGATCTGATAAGGCTTCAACTACTTCACCAGTTCTCGATGAGTTTCTAGGCATGCACCTGCAACAAGTTAGCAAACGTTAAATTTTCAATGCATAAATGAAAATTGAAGAAAATTTACTATATTTCAGATCTTTATATTTCTTCCAACTCCAATTGATAACACCGTTAATTCCCTGGCAACGGCGCCAAAATTTCATCATGCTCAACTATGTCTTATAAGAAGACTAAACGGGCGCTGCAAATATAATTTGGGGTATTACGCCCAGAGTCGATCCCACAAGGAATTTACGTATCAATCAAGTCGTCAGAATACGCCACTTTTACTTAATCAATTCTCTCAAGACTTTTGAATATAAATTGGTGATGTTTTACTATTTCTACTAACAAAAGTAATAAACTACCGAGGTATCGTTATCTCTAATCCAACCTCTAAACCGTCGGTTATGAATTTCGTCTATACTCTGGGAGTGGTGTTGTTCAAACAACTACCTAAATATGCACTCTCTCTCTCTCTCTCTCAAGTAGATACATAATAAATAGGAACAATTAATTGAGGGCCCTTTCAATCAACTACAACAAGAACGTAGTTGAACAAATAGAGTTTAATCAACCAATCAAAGATATATTAATATCACAATAAGTTCATCCCCCAACGGGTTCCATCAAAACCCTAGATTAAAGAAATTAGCTACTCATGCCCATAAGAATCAACTCTAAAATAACTTGCATAATTAAACTACAAAGTAATGAATAAAAGCTATAAAAATCAATGTTTTGCTTCTCTGAGTAGTATTCCACAGGCGTCTCTTGTCTCTAATGGCATCCCCCTCTTCAAGTTGTGTTTTTGGGTCTATTTATATGTTTAGGACAAACCCTAAACATGTAAGAGACTTCTATTCAAACTGAGAAACACTTAAAATCTTCAAAACTCGGATTTGACCGGACCAGGGACTAGGCTTTATGGCCCAAACGCCTGGATAAAGCCTGGCCAGGCCTGGCGTTAGGGCTCAAATGCCCCCAAACGCCTCTGGTCCTACCAGGCTTTATAGCCCAAACGCCCAGCTATAGCCTGGTATGACCAGGCTTTACAGCCCAAACGCACGACTATAGCCCGGTTCACTCCTTTTCGCCTTTTGAGCGTATTTTCGACGTTTATGCATCCATTTAGCTCTGGTTCCATCTCCAATTCACCTACACATAAAATAGACTCCATTAGGCACATACAAAGTGTATTTTTATCATTAACACACATAAAATGTAAGGCACATAATGTGTTAAAGCATGAATTCTAGCTACACATCAATGGTCTCTACCCTTAATTATACTACAGCATGCATATCACCCACTAATTTTCACTATCTGACCCCAGAGTTGTTTACAATTAATTATTACAGACCATTGAATAGGAACTAAAAATAAGAAAATGAGAAGTTAACTATAGGGAGCCTTCATAATGGGCTCAAGTCTCCAGGTCCTCAATGCCAAGTATTATTTCACAACCTTTCTCATAATCCGGGTGTGTTAGAGTTCACTAAGGACCTCAAGGGCTCTTGGGCAGTGCTCACACCCAGATTTTATAGCCAAAATAGAGTAAGTGTTGTGTGGAATGGCCAGCCTCTGTGTGTCAGAGTTCAGAGGGAGCTCAAGGGTCCCAAGGCAATGCTCACACAGAGGGGAGCAGAACCTAGACTTCTAAGAGTATGTGAGAGTGCTTGACATAGTTTTGAAAAGGTTAAGTAAGAAAACAGTTTTAAAAAGGGTAAGTGAGAAAACAGTTTTGAAGAGGGAAACTTGATTGGAATAGTTTTATAACAAAGAAGTTTAACCACCAAAAGAGCAGGAACACTAAGTTCAACATCACACAAAGGACATTGAATAGTCCAACAATCACAAGCAAGGGTAATGGGATTTGAGGGACAAATACAGAGCAAGTAAGGGTAAACATGTAGCAGGCAGAAACACATATAGGCATGCAATTAGAAGCTCCTAAGGGTTCAGAGGATCAGGGGTACAGTAAAGTACCAGATTAGATTAACATATCAATACCAAACAACTAATACCATGATAAAACTAATGTACCAGTCATAGGCATGGGGGATTCACATAAGAAGCAGGTGCTAAGTATACAGAAACATGCTGGTCGTTGACAAGTAGAGCATAACTTAAAAGGTAGAGGGGATTCAGGGTCTTAGTTACATGTTGAACAACAGAATAGTAAATAGAAATAAATTAGAAATAAAATAAATTGCAATAGTAATAGAAACATGTTGGTTTGACGACTGAAATCTGAATTAGAACATACCAGTGGAGTGAAGAAAGCATAAACACAAAGCAGGAAGTAAGAGATGCACAATAGTTAGCTTTGGCTTGCAGCCGGCTAACTTAGAATTATAGCAAGTAGCACAGAAGAGAGAGTAAGTTTTAGTTGTGAGAGAGAGAGTTGAACATATTAGTTGTTATGTTCTTCTTAATGAAAGATTAATGTATATATAGTTTGAAAACAGATGGTAAATAAGGTAGGAATAAAAGTTAACCCTTAATTAAGGGACTGAGTATCAATCAATGCAAAATCAGTATAGGTATCCCTTAATTGAAGGGGTTAAGTTCAAACAGTTAGTAGGAAAATAACAAATAAGGAAAGTTCCCATATGTGACTGCATATAGCATATAAGGAAATAACTTAGCATAGTACAAGTATGGGACATGCAATTGAGGCTAGGTTCATTTCAATTAAGTAATAATATAAGACTCCGCGTGACAACATAGTTGACCAAAATAAGGCAAGGAAATAATTTTAAGGTTGTAAATCAGTAAGGAAATCATCACAAAAGATCAATGAGAGGTTCAATTACAGGAAATTAGGGGTTTAAACATGAGTATTCTTGTGAGTACACGAAGTAAACACAAAATAGGACAGGAAAATCGGAGATTCAAGTAAAAATCACATAGAATCAGGGATTCAATACTAGCACACAGTAAATTATTAAAGGGATTAACAGACGAACATGATATAATAGGAAGAATCATAAAGTCAGAAACCCTAATGATTGTAGCAGCAAGAAATCACATAGGATTATAGATTCATCTAAACAAAACAGTAACAACTAGAGGGATTAAACAGGCAACTACAGCATAAGCAGAAGAAGCCAAAATCAAGAACCATAATGAGCAAAAATAGGATAAAATCATAGAAAACTCAGGACGTATTCATAAGAGACAGCCATATATACAAATCAAAAGAGTAGATCAATAGCAAATCTAAGATTATAATACAGTGTTAAAACTAAAGTTTTAACATAATAAACTATGAAAAAGAGATTTTAACAGAAATCCTTTAAAAATACGAGAAGAATCTTTGAATAACCCTTAAACTTGAAGAAATCGTTTTTGCAGAAAGGTTTTTTAGAAACCCTAGTTGGAAAACAAAAATCGTTTTATGAAAATTTGAAAACCCTTAAAGAAAACATCAAAACGACTTGAAATATGTATAGATCTGTTACAGATCTAGAAAATCTGAGGTTTTAGAAGTTAGGATTTCGAAGAGAGAACCCAAAGAGGAGAGAAAAGCTTAAGGTTTTACCGGTTTCCACCGAAAAGTGTAAGAACCTTACTCGGACGGCCATGGGTAGCCGGAAAATGGCGTGAAGGACCATAGGTAGGAGTTGAATCGCTCCAAGTTCACTTGAGGGCCTCAGGGCAGTGTCAAACCAGCATGGGGTAAGATATAGGCCATGAGTGATGAGAGGTCATGATTCCGGCGAGAGAGATGGTCGGAGAAGATAGAAGGTTCCAGTGAGAACCAGAGATAGAGAGAGGGAGATAGAGAGACGGTTGAGAGAGAATGGGAACCGGGGAAATGAATGAGGGGGGGTAGTCATTAGGGGTTAAATTAGGAAGGGGGAGATCTTGGCCGTTGATTTGAAATAATCAACGGCTCAGATTGCATAGGGGAATTGGGTCGGGTAAAATAGGGATTGGGCTTGGGTATTGGGTTATGTAACTGGGCTGGTTTCAATAGGCTGAACGAATTAAAATTGGGATATAATTTAAATAGGGAGGGGCTAATTGTTAAATACCCGAATAAATAGATAAATAATTAATAGAAATAGCTAATAATTGCATAAAATTAAATTAAGCTTAAATAGGTAGAATTAAGGTAATTAATTAATATAGAAAAGTATAAAATGAATAATTATTGATTTAAATGGTATAAAATGTACAATTAGGCCATGGTTGCAAAATTATTGTAATTATGGCCAAATAATGCCAAATTGACTAATTTGTGAAATAATCAAATCCTAATAGAATTAAAAATGATATATTGAGGTGGGAAATATTTTAAATTATTTATAATACAATTTATGAATAATTATTGAATATAAAAATACTGAATAAATTGGAAAAGAATTTAATAAAAATATGAAAAATTACGAAAAATACCAGTTATTATAAAGAGTGATTTTGAAGGTATATATGAAAATTTTAAAACAGTTTGAGAAAAAATTGGGCATCAACAGCTGCCCCTCTTTACCCGGGAAGGATGGAAGAGTTGTCAGGTAAAGACATGATGGCCAATTTTGACCGAGCGAAGCGGGTTGAAGAGGTTTAGGTCGCACCCTGGTTTCTGAGTTGCCTACATATCCCTGGTTTTACAGGAATCATGTCGTATGTAGTTCAGGAGTCATCGGTGAAACATACCGATGGAGTTTTATAAGGACGGACGCAACATATATGACTGATTGAATGAACAACTTGCGGGGTAATTAAGATAACTGGAGCGGGATCGCTCATACCGAGTTGGCAGCTACTTGTTGGGTTACCTGCAAATGAGTAATACAAGCATATCTTGCATAATTTAAACATGATGCAAATTCTTGTCGGACCATGAATGATTTCTTAGGACGATTAAGGATGACGTCTTTAGACCATGATGTCCTGGGGCATGAATTTCTTGATGCAGGATTCGCAGGCCATGAAATGATGTTCTCGGGCCATGAAGACGATGCCTCCGAACCATGATGCCTTTGAATAATGATATGCAAACTGATAAAAGAGATCCTCAGGCCATGACATGGTGTTCTCGGGCCATGAAGATGGTGCCTCCGAACGATGACGCCTTCGGGTAAGTTGGCGATATTTCAGTCCATGAGCAATAGTATGATGCTGACAAGACAAAGCTTAGTCTTGCGAATTAAAGGGGCAGAGCTTAGCCCAAAAGGAAAGCGCAGTAAATAATGCTAGAGGCATTGATTGCTTTTGAGAAGTAAATGGGAGGCAGCGTTTAGCCTCGGAAGGCAGAAAGGTAGCCTTATGCAATATGCGAATGTAAATGGAGGTAGCGTTCAACCTTGGAGGGTAGAAAGGTAGCCTTATGCAATATGCGAATGCAGATGGAGGTAGCGTTTAACCTTGGAAGGCAGAAAGGTAGACTTATGCAAGATGAGAAAGCATATGGAGGTAGCGTTTAACCTCGGAAGGCATAAAGATAGCCTTATGCAATATGCGAATGCAGATGGAGGTAGCGTTTAACCTCAGAAGGAAGAAAGGTAGCCTTATGCAATATGCGAATGCACATGGAGGTAGCGTTTAACCTCGGAAGGCAGAATGGTAGCCTTATGCAAGATACGAATGCGGATGGAGGTAGCGTTTAACCTCGGAAGACAGAAAGGTAGCCTTATGCAATATGCGAATGTAGATGGAGGTAGCGTTTAACCTCGGAAGGCAGAATGGTAGCCTTATGCAAGATTAAGGAAGGTTAATAGAAATTCTTAGCTGGTGTTAAACTGCGGTAGAGCATTGTGATAATGAAGCATCGTTTGTGCTGATAATAAATGTTGGCATGACAAGTTTGAGGAACGATATCCGTCTTTTGAGCGGATAATATGTTTTGGGCTTTTGCAATTTTATGCCTGCAACCAAACAAAGATCGTGAGTTTTGTAAAGGGGAAAGGTTAGTTCGCATTCCTGTTGGCTCAGCTTGGCTCGTTTGCTTGATCATGATGATACTGTCTATATCACTGGGGTAGCATTCGCTAAACAAGCTGCTTCAGAAAAAATAAATATGCATGATTTTGTAAGATATAATATATAATCTAAAATATTTTTAGATGAACCAACGACATGACACGGCCCGAGACATTGCAACCTCTCCTGCTGCGAAATTTTGAGGATCCTCCTCAAAATTCTGCCCCGGCTTGCTGGGTGGACGCCTCTGACTGCTGCTCGCACGGTGATTGGCTGAACTTGCTTCAGAATTTTGAGAGTCCTCCTCAAAATTCTGCCCTAGTTTCCAATCGCAGGGAAAAATAGATTTTTATTGAATTGTGACCGAACCCATAGGGCTGCCTATGTATCCCCTCTTAAACGGGAATCAGGTCAGGCGTAGTTCAATTTACATCACTGCGAAAGCATAAAGATTACACATAGTAGCACTTGACTGCATCTGAATTGATCGGTTTCGGCCAAACTTCTCCGTCCATTTCTGCAAGTATAAGTGCTCCTCCTGTCAGTACCCAGTGAACCATATACGGACCCTGCGATTTGGGAGAGAACTTCCCTTTGGCTTCGTCTTGATGTGGAAAGATCTTCTTCAGCACCAGTTGCCCCGGTGTGAACTGTCTCGGCTTGACTTTCTTGTTCAAGGCCTTGGCCATTCTATTCTGATATAGTTGACCATGACATACTTCATTCATTCTCTTCCCATCTATGAGGGCTAGTTGCTCATAACGGCTCTTTACTCACTTTGCATCGCTGAGCTCAACTTCCTGTATAATTCTTAGAGATGAAATCTCCACTTCAGCAGGAATAACAGCCTATGTACCATAAACTAGCATATAGGGAGTTGCCCCTATTGATGTGCGGACAGTGGTGTAGTATCCCAATAAAGCGAATGATAACTTTTCATGCCACTGCTTGTGCCTTTCTATCATCTTCCTTAGTATCTTCTTGATGTTTTTGTTAGCGTCCTCTACGACTCCATTCATCTGAGGTCGGTATGATGTGGAATTCTTGTGTTTGATCTTGAAAGTTTCACACATAGCTTTCATCAAGTCACTGTTGAGATTAGAACCATTGTCGGTGATGGTTGACTCGATAACTCCGAACCGACAAACAATGCGGTCGCGGACAAAGTCGGCCACAACTTTCTTAGTAACTGCTTTGTAGGAGGCCGCTTCGACCCATTTATTTAAGTAGTCAACGGCGACCAAAATGAACTTGTGGACATTGGAGGTGGAAGGCTCGATTGGTCCAATAACGTCCATACCCCAAGCGACGAACGACCATGGTGAGCTGGTTGCATTAAGCTCACTTGGAGGCACCTTTATCATATCCCCATGTATCTGGCAGCGGTGGCACCTCCGGACATACTGGATGCAGTCTGTTTTCATAGTCATCCAAAAGTAACTAGCTCGGAGTATCTTCTTTACTAGAACAAAACCGTTCATATGTGGGCCACATGTCCCATCATGAATTTCTTCCAGCAATTTGATGCTTCTTTTGCGTCAACACACCTTAATAACCCCCAAATCGGGAGTCCTCCTATACAGGATTCCTCCGCTGTGGAAGAAATTGTTGGACAATCTCCGAAGTGTGCGTTTCTGAGTGGAATTTGCAAGCTCGGGGTATTCTCCCTTTGCCAAGTACTCATCGATGTCATGAAACCAAGGATTTATGTCTGCTTCTTCTCCGACATGGGCACAGTAAGCTGGATAATTATGTATCTTTATAGGAATAGGGTCAATGAAATTCTTGTCCGGATGCTGGATCATTGAGGACAAAGTAGCTAATGCATCGGCGAACTCATTCTGGATTCTGGGGACGTGCCGGAACTCTATCTTTGTGAAACTCTTTCTTAATTCCTGTACATGGTGCAAATACGACAGTATCTTGTAATTCTTTGTTGCCCATTCTCCTTGTACCTGATGTATCAATAAGTCTGAATTACCGATCACTAACAGCTTTTGGACGTTCATGTCAATGGCCATATTGAGCCCCAAGATGCAGGCTTCATATTCGGCCATATTGTTGGTGCAAGGGAACCTGAGTTTGGCGGATATCGGATAATGCTGACCGGTCTCTGATACTAGGACTGCTCCAATACCGACTCCCTTGAAGTTTGCCACTCCATCAAAGAATATCCTCCAACCATCGTAGGATTCTACAATATCTTCTCCTATGAATAATACCTCTTCATCAGGAAAATATGTTTTCAGGGGTTCGTATCCTCCGTCTATGGGATTCTCAACAAGATGGTCTCCCAGAGCTTGTCCTTTAACTGCCTTCTGAGTCATGTAAACAATGTCGAATTCGCTCAGCAGGATTTGCCACTCTGCTAGCTTGCCAGTGGGCATGGACTTCTGAAAGATGTACTTTAATGGATCCATCCTTGATATGAGATATGTTGTGTAGGCACATAAGTAATGCCTCAGCGTTTGGGCAACCCAAGTTAGAGCACAACATGTACACTCTAATAGAGAATACCGGGCCTCATATGGAGTGAACTTCTTGCTGAGGTAATAAATAGCTTGTTCCTTCCTTCCTTCTCGTTTCATCGTGCTGCCCGAGAACGCAGCCGAAAGCTCCATCTAACACGGCAAGATAGAGTAACAAAGGTCTGCCTGGCTCGGTTGGTACTAGGACTGGTGGTGTTGACAAATATTCCTTGATTCTGTCGAAAGCCTTTTGACAATCACCGGTCCACTTGGTCGCATCGTCCTTCTTCAGCATTTTAAAGATTGGCTCACAGATGACTGTAGACTGTGCTATAAACCGGCTGATGTAATTAAGCCTCCCCAACAAACTCATCACATCTTTCTTGTTCCTTGGTGGTGGTAGCTCTTGAATGGCTTTGACTTTTGACGGATCCAATTCTATTCCCCGACGGCTTACAATAAACCCCAGCAACTTCCCAGCAGAAATCCTGAATGCACACTTTGCGGGGTTTAGTTTCAGATTGTATTTTCGCAATATATTGAAGAACTTCCCCAAATTCTCCATGTGATCAGCAGCTTTCTTTGATTTGATAATGACATTATCCACGTACACCTCGATCTCCTTGTGAATCATGTCATGGAATATGGTGGTCATGGTCCTCATGTAGGTGGCCCCTGCATTCTTTAGGCCGAATGGCATAATCTTGTAACAATACACTCCCCATGGCGTGATGAACGCTATTTTCTCAGCATCTTCCTCATCCATCCAAATCTGGTGATAACCGGCGAAGCAATCCACGAAGGACTGCAATTCATGCTTAGCGTAGTTGTCAATCAGAATGTGTATATTTGGTAAGGGGAAGTCGTCTTTTGGACTAGCCCGGTTGAGATCCCGGTAGTCGACGCAGACTCTGACATTCCCGTCCTTTTTTGGCACAGGTACAATGTTGGCTAACCATGTCGGGTACTCCACTACCCGGAGAACTTTGGCGTTGATCTGCTTGGTAACTTCTTCTTTGATTTTCAAACTCATGTCGGGTTTGAACTTTCTGAGCTTTTGTTTCACCGATGGACACGTTGGATTGGTTGGCAGTTTGTGAGCCACAATAGACGTACTTAGACCAATCATGTCATCATACGACCATGCAAATACGTCCTCATACTCTTTTAGAAACTCTGTGTATTCTTTCTTTTCTGATGGTGACAAATGAATGCTGATGCGAGTCTCCTTGACATTTTCTGGATCTCCCAGGTTGATAACTTCAGTCTCGTCCAGGTTGGACTTAGGTCTGTTCTCAAAGTTCGCCACTTCTTTGACAATCTCGTTAGGTATGTCATTTTCGTCTGAATCAATGTCCGTTTGCTGCGTTGTCTCATTGCATTTCACAGTCATCGATTCATCAAGACAAGTAATAGTAGTGCTGTATAAATAAAGTAATGAGAGAAGACAATAACAATAAATATTGGATTCATAAGAGAAATTTAGAAGATGATTTGATGGATTGAATAACTGTTTTGAACATCGAAGATCTTATTGCAGAAATTGAAAAATGCAGAAAAAGGAAAATCATTTAGCAAATAAAATAGTAAATAATGCTTGTTTTAGCCTTGCTACCCCGAGGCTCGTCGGGCTTTGGTTGTCTTGATAGACCAATTCTTGAGATATGTCCCCTTGCATACAGTCTGTATGGAAGAGCCTTCCTCCCTCTCCTCCTCGAGAACAACACAACAATCCATATCCTCGTCCTCTAGGAACAAACTCCTCATCGCTGCAAGTTCTTCTTCTTCGTTTGATCCGTAAATAATGTCGGCTCGCTTGAAAGTCTGCTCAAGATGAGGTATCGGCTGATCCAAAGGGTAATAGGGACCACGCTAAGGTGGGCGACTAGTCGTTGAATTCCTGCCAAGTGTACTCATACCCCAGACCGAAAGTGGTACCATGTTTCTTGAGTTTTATGGGATTTGTGATCCCTTGGAGGTTCTTACCGATCCCTTTGCTTAGATCGTATCCTCGCCAGTTCAGGATGCTCTCAATCTTGTTATCCCACCACTTGTCCTTGTCGATAGCATTGACCCGCTCAATGTGGTGGTAAGTTCCCCCCTATCTTCCTTTTTCTGTCAATCACCGGAATAGTTTGACGACTATAAATGGGGTTGCTACCGTCAACCATGAATAATCACCTCTTGGTGTTCCACTCAAACTTTACCGCCTGATGTAGCGTTGACGCAACGGCCCCAGCAGCATGAATCTAGGGTCGTCCCAACAATAGGTTGTAGGATGATGGCACATCTATCACCTGGAAATCTACTTTGAACCAAGTTGGTCCCATCTGCAGACATAGACTGATCTCCCCCATGGTGGACCTCTGAGAACCGTCGAAGACTTTCATATTGATCGCTCCATCCCTTATCTCATGTAGCCCTTTACTCAATTTCTTGAGTGTTATCAACGGACAGATGTTAAGACTGGAACCTCCATCGATCAAGATCCTTGTGATGAAAGGATCTTCGCATTGCACGGTGATGTGCAGCTCTTTGTTGTGCCCCAATCCTTCAGGTGGTAGCTCGTCCTCATGAAAAGTGATTTTATGACTCTCCAGTACCTAGCCTACCATATTGGCCATTTCCCCGCTAGTGATGTTTTTGGCACATATGCTTCACTCAACACTTTTAACAAAGCATTTCTGTGTGTTTCAGAATTCTGTAGCAAAGAGAGGATGGATATATGTGCCGGTGTCTTGTTCAGCTGGTCGATGACTGAATATTCCTTTAGCCTGTACATTTATCCAAAGGTCATTGGGACCTGTTTCGATAAGGGGAGGCCGGTTGGCAGCCTGATTTCTTGACTCGGCCAGATGCTCAGGGGTGTAGACCCTACCAGTTCTCATCATACCCTGTACTACGACAACTTCCTCAGACCTAACCTTGCCTTTCCTTATCGCCTCGGTTGTGTAGTCCCAAGGGATAGCGTTTGAAAATAAGGGCGACGTGGTTGACATTGCCACTGGAATTGGTGCGGCCATCCTTACTTCAAACGGAATGTGTGTTCGGGGTGGCAAGACTGCGACCTTGAATGGTGCCAATGCATTTGTTGGAGGTACAAACTCAACTTCAATTGGCACTGGTGACTTTGCAGGTGGCGCTGCTTCAAACTCAAGTGGTATAGACATATTCACCTCAGCGTCCTCAGATAGTTGAATCTGGACCATGATTGGTTCGAGAGCGACTGCAGGTTTCTTTGGGTAATCGCCTTCTGAGATCAACCCGATTGATCCCTCAGGATCACAATCATATTCTATTTCAATCATATTGATACCTCTACCCTTATGGTCTGGCAAAGGATTTTCGCAGACGTTTGGAGTGGGGTTGTCACGCCCCAAACTAGGGGAGGCATGACTGGCACTCGATACTGTATTCTATCGAGTTA
>ML424952.1:0-26594 GCA_005239525.1 Nicotiana knightiana
TGTTCATCAAATGCATGAACGTTGTTGGGGCATTGGTCAGCCCAAAAGACATCACCAAAAACTTATAATGGCCATAACGGGTCCTGAAATCCATCTTGGGAATATCTGAATCCCGAATCTTTAGTTGATGATACTCGGATCTCAAATCAATCTGAGAGAACACCCTGGCTCCCTGAAGCTGGTCAAACAAATCATCAATACGACGCAAAGGATACTTATTCTTTATTGTAACTTGTTCAACTGCCTGTAGTCATACACATTCTCATGGAACCATCCTTCTTCTTTACAAACAACACCGGTGCACCCCAAGCCGACACACTAGGCCAAATAAACCCATTATCTAGGAGGTTCTAAAGCCGCTCTTTCAATTCCTTCAACTCCGTCGGTGTCATACGATATGGTGGAATAGAAATAGGATGAGTTCCTGGCACCAAATCAATACCAAAATCAATATCCCTGTCGGGTGGCATGCCCGGCGGGTCTGCAGGGAACACATCCGGAAAATCATGGACCAACTGAATAGAATCAATAGTGGGAGTCTCAACACTGACATCCCTCACAAAAGCCAAATACGATAGACACACTTTCTCCACCATACGATGAGCCTTCAGGTATGAAATCACTCTACTAGGCACATAATCAATGGAACCTCTACCCTTAAAAATCCCGGCATCGCTAAGGTCACAGTCTTAGCGTGACAATCTAGAACATCATGACATGGAGAAAGCCAATCCATGCCCAATATCACATCAAAGTCAACCATGCTAAGCAATAACAGATCCACTCGGGTCTCCAGAACCCCAATAGATACCACACATGACCGATACACGTTGTCCACAACAATGGTATCGCCCACCAGAGTTGACACATGAACAAATGTAACTAAGGACTCACGGGGCATATCCAGAAAATGAGCAAAACATGATGAAACATAGGAATACGTGGAGCAGGATCAAATAAGATCTAAGCATCTCGGTGACTAACTAAAACAATACATGTGATCACAGCATCTGAGGCCATAGTGTCTGGTATGGCTTGAAGTGCATAAAAATGGGCCTGACCTCCACCAGATCGACCTCCCCCTCTAGGGTGGACTCTAGCTGCATGACCTCCACCCCTAGCTGCATGGGCGGATGGTGAAGTAACTGGAGCTGAAGTCAAGGGCTGACCCCTCTGCTGAGATAAACCCCAAGAAGATGAGGATACTACCTTCTCATATGCCCAAACTCTCCACACCCATAACAACTCCCTGGTGCGGGGAACGGGGACTGAAGGGAACCCCTAGCACCGGGATGACTGATAGAAGTACCTGGCATGGAGGAACCCTAATCTGATGGTGCACGGGGTGAACTTCGGACTGGAAGGGAACTGAATGATGAGCGTCCCATATGAGAACTGCAAGAACCATGTCCCGACGATGCACCACTATAAGCTAGGCGAGCTGGCTAAGTAGGCCTAAATGGACGGCCTCTTCTATGCTGAAACTGACCCCTACGGGGAACACTACCAAAACTGCCAGATTCTCGGGGCCTTTTGGCCTCCCTCTCATCTCGCTCCTGGTGACAAACTGACTTAATCTCTCGGGCAATATCGATAAACTGCTCAAAATTAGCACCCGATACCCTCTCTCTAGTCATAAGAATATGGAGCTAATATGTGAAGCCATCCACGAACCTGCTGATCCTCTCTCTCTCTCTGTAGGGACCAAGAAAATATCATGACGGGCTAGATCTGAAAATCTTATCTCGTACTGCGTCACAGTCATATCATCCTGACGCAGCTGCTCAATCTGCCTGCGCAGCTCCTCTCTGCGGGACTTTGGTACATACTTCTCTAGAAAGAGAGTGGAAAACTGCTGCTAGGTAAGGGGCACTGCATCAATAGGCCTACGCCTCTCATAAGACTCCCAGCAAGTAAAAGCAGCTCCTAAAAACTGGAAAGTAGTGAATGAGACCCCAATAGTCTCCAATATACCCGATGTACGAAGCATCATCTGACACTTGTCTAAGAAACCCTGAGCATCCTCGCCCTCAGCACCACTGAATGTCGGAGGCTGGAGTATGCCAAACCTCTCCAACCTACGCTGCTCGTTGTCATCCTTAATTGGAACCACATAATCCTGAATAGGCACAACCGGCTGAGCTGGAGGTGCCTTCGGTGTCTGAAGTCCCTGAATAACGCGCTCAGGTGTACGGGCAGTAGGAGTCTGAGTGCCTCCCCTGGCCTGAGAAGTAGTTGCTGTAGTAGCAACAACAACCGCCTATGCCAGACTGGTGCACAGGGTCAAAATCTGAGCCAAAGTCTCCTGAAGACCCGAAATAATAATAGGCACTATCAGTGCCTGGGCCAGTCCCGCTGGAGCATCTGCGGCTAGGACCTTATATGGAATAACAGGTGGATCTATGGGTACTGCCCCAGTTTCTGCGCGAGCTGCATCTCTACCTCTATCATGGCCTCGACCCCACGTGGGTCCAATGGGTGGCTGATGGTCCTGCCCGGTAGCGCGTGTCCTCACCATCTGTGAGAGAATGAAACAACAGAATTTTAGTTACCGGAATGAATAGATTCGCACGACAAGAATTCAAGAATGTGAGATTATTACTAAGAGTTATGCAGCATCTCGAAGATAAGTACAGACATCTCCGTACCAAACTGCAAGACTCTACTAAACCTGCTCATGACTGGTGAGTCCTATGTAACCTTGGCTCTGATACCAACTTGTCACGACCCTAAACCACCCTGACCGTGATGGCGCCTATCATGATACTAGGCTAGCTAATTCACTACATATAGCATAAAGGAACTTTTCATTTAATTCATTACCATTCCAATATTTCATAAAATTTCAGTTTAAACATTTCAAAACAAACAAGGATATACTAAATCATTAAATACAGCCCCAAAATCTCGGAGTCACAAGTCATGAGAAATTAAAAGAAAATACAAATTCGATACTGTCTCCTTAACACAAAATAAGTCTGAGAATAAAAGTACTAGAGAAATAGGAAGGAGAAAGGCAAGGTTGCGGATGCCGTGCAGCTACCTCGCAATCTCCGATGTGCTCCAAAGAGGAAAAGATCAGCTCTCACTCAGCCCTGGCACCTGAATCTGAACACAAGGTGCAGAGAGTAACGTGAGTACGCCAACTCAGTAAGTAACAATTATAACTAAAGACTGAGTGCTGTGACGAGCATCTAAAATCATATAATTCTCATAACATTAAAACCTTAGTGAAAATAACAGGATCATATCAGTAATTAAACTTCCGAGTATCTCGTAAAAGTTCCAGTTTCAATGAAAGTTATTTAAATCTTTTGTTCAACATTTTCAATATAAGATCAGTATAAAAGAAAAGTGAAAACAGTAATTTCATAAAATGAGCCCCTCAGGCGAAGTATCACTCATATATATAGCTCCTCGGAAAAGCCTCTCAGTCACTCGTGACTCAACTATCACCAATAAACACTCACATTCAACACTCATGCGCAATAAGTACCTCATAATAACCACTACGGCGTGCAGCCCGATCCATAAATATATAGTCGACAGTGCTCACTAGGGGTGTGTAGACTCTGAAGAGGCTCCTACAGCCGAAGCGCTACATCGCTGGGGCGTGTAGCCCGATCCAATATCGATGTGGCGTGCAGCCCGATCCATATATATATATAAAATGTTGCGGCGTGCAGCCCGATCCATAACTATCCTCACAATTCGGCTCTCGGCCTCACTCAACCATCATCCTCACAAGCCGCTCGGGCATTTCAGTACAACTCAGGGGACTCAACCCAAAATATCTTTCACATATTTAAAATATAATGATGAACAGGATTTAACAGTAAACATGCATAGATTATGACTGAGAATATATTTTTTATCAAAAACAGTGTGAGGACAGTAGAAATATACCCCCGAGGGTCAAAATAGTACGGCACAAGGCCCCAAACATGGCATTCATCCCAAGTTAACAGAATTATTTCTAAAACACATGGAAATCATATAAAATTTATCAAATACGCAACTCTACAGTTTCCACGGGACGGACCAAGTCACAATTCCTACCGGTGCACGCCCACATGCCCGTGCATCACCTCATTTATCAAAATAGTACGAAATTCCGGGGTTTCATACCCTCAGGTCTAGATTTATAATTGTTACTTACCTCAAACCGGAAGAAAATCTACTCCGCGATGCCCTTGCCGCTCGACTCGACCTCAAATCACCCCGAATCTATTAAAAATTAGATTCATAACATCAATATACGCTAAAGGAACAAAACCCATGCGAAAATAATCAAATAACATCAAGAATCACGAAATTGGCCAAACTCGACCCCGGGGCCCACGTCTCAAAATCCGATAAATCACAAAACCAGAATCCTTATCCTCTCACGAGTACATGCATACCAAAATCACCAAAATCTAACTTCGTTCGACCCCTCAATCACCAAGTTCTTAGTCTCAAGTTCCAAGCCCTAATTTCCCAATTTTTCACCCTTAAGTATCACAATTCCATGTTTAATCAGTCAAAAGCTACCGTGGAATAAAATTTTAGGTTCAAAAACATTACCTCAAATTGATTCCCTTTGAATCCCTCTTCAAAATCCCTCAAAAAGCTCCAAATCCGAACAAAAATGGTGGAAAATAACCCTAATTTCGCGAAGGCTTGATTTTATATGTTTCGCCCAGCTAAACTGCATCTGCGATCACTTCCACCGCACATGCGCAACCGCTTCTGCGATTTTCACTTAAACACCTAGGACCGCATCTGCTCCCCAGGCTCCGCACCCGTGGTCCCGCATAAGCGTCCCTCTCACCGCATTTGCGGTTCTTCTCCACATGGCCAAATTTGGCATCTATGTCTCCCTTACCAAATCTGCGACCTCGTACCTGCGGTTCCCTATCCGCAGGTGCGGAAACATCAGCAGTTTTGCATCAGCTGCCATTCTGCTGCATTTTCCAAGTCCAAACCCCTCGATGACCATCCAAAATCACCCTGAGCCCATTGGGGCCTCAACCAAAATAAACCAACATGCCACATATCATCACACGGGCTAAGTCGAACCCTCAGAACACTCAAAACAACGTCAAAAAACCAAGTTCCTCAGATTCAAACCTAAGGATTTCTAAACTTCCGAAATTCACCAATGATGCTGAAGCTAACCAAACCATGCCGAATGATCTAAAATTTTGCACACACATCACAAACGATATTACAAACCTATTCCAACTTTCGGAATTCCATTCTGACCCCGATAGCTAATTTTCCACTGCCGACCGGAAATCGCCAAAAACCAATTTTGCCAATTCAAGCCTAATTCTACCACGGACCTCCGAATAATATACCGAACATGCTCCTAAGTCCCAAATCACCTAAAGAAGCTATCCGAACAATAAAAACCAAATTCTGAGATTGTTTACCTATAAGTCAACTTTTGGTTGACTTTTCCAACTAAATAACCAACTTAAGAGTCTCATTTCTCTCCACAATCACTCCGAACACGAGCCAACCAACCCAACACAAGATAAAAGAGCTGAACCACACATAATGAAGCAAAAACGGGGGAAACGGGGCTAAAAATATAGGAACGGCCGATCGGGTCATTACAAAACTTCTTGTTCACATTGATTTGTACGAGGATCCAAATGAGACAGAGATAATACGTTCCAATCTATATATTTATCCAACCGTTTATTTTCTCACTCTAATGTTGGAAAAACTTATTCATCAAAATGACAATCAGCAAATATAGCTGTAAACAAATCTCCTGTCATAGGCTCCAGATATTTGATAATAGAAGGAGATTCATAACCAACATATAATCCCAACCTTCTTTGGGGACCCATCTTTGTGTGTTGTGGTGGAGAAATTGGAACATATACCGCACATCCAAAAATTCTTAGATGGAAAATATTTGGCTCTCAACCAAAAGCCAATTGTAATGGAGAGACTTCATGATAACTGGTTGGCCTTATACACACAAGCGATGCTGCATGCAAAATAGCATGTCCCCACACTGAAAGGGGAAGTTTTGTCCTCATTAGCAATGGTCTAGCTATTAATTGGAGGCGTTTAGTCAATGATTCTGCTAGACCATTTTGAGTATGAACATGAGCAACTGGATGCTCAACTTTTATTCCAATGGGCATACAATAAAGGCCTGACATGTAAATTCACCAGCATTATCGAGACGAATTGTCTTAATTGCATAATCTGGAAATTGTAATCTTAACCTTATTATTTGGGCCAACAATCTCGCAAATGGCATATTACGAGTTGACAATTAGCACACATGTGACAATCTTGTAGATGCATCTATCAAGACCATAAAATACATGAATGGTCCACATGAAGGGTGTATAGGCCCACATATATCACCCTGGATACGTTCCAGAAATGCAGGGGATTCAATCCCAACTTTAACTGCTGATGGTTTAATAATCAATTTTCCTTGAGAACAAGCAACACAAGAGAATTCCTTAAATTGAAGAATGTTCTTGTTCTTCAATGTGTGCCCATTTGAATTCTCCATTATTCTGTGCATCTTGTACGAACCGGGTTGGCCTAACCGGTCATTCCAAATGATAAAATCATTAGAAGTAGTAAATCTTTTGCTTACTATGGCATATGATTCAACTACATCAATGTTTGTGTGGTACAATCCAGAATAAAATGCGGGTAATTTTTTGTGCACACATGTTTTTCCCTCTTTTATTGTAGTAATATAAAGATATTCAACATTTCCTTCATTAGAGGTCTCAACAAGATAGCCATTTTGGCGAATAGCTTTGAAACTCAACAAGTTTATTTAAGACTTACTACAATACAATGCATTATTAATAGTGTATATCGTTCCTCCAGGTAGTAATAAGGCCGCTCTTCTAGAGCCCTTTATTAACTTTGTACTACCAGATATTGTATTAACATATGCCTTTTCATAACCAAATAAGAGAAAATTTTCTTTTCTCTTAATATCGTGTGAGTTCTAGCACTATCCAAAGGACATAAATCTTCATTACTCATCTAGGATCCAATTGAAGGGAAAATTGTATTGCGCCATGAGAAATACGGAAAAAACTAACAATAACATACGACAACTTAAGTACTACTTGAAAATAAAAACAACTTTAGCACGAGACAAAAAAAATACTGAATATAAAAATAATAACATAATTTCATTCCCTAGTAAAATAATCAAAGTTTAGTTTTGATCTCCAAAGAAGTCTTCAACTTCCAAATGAGTAAGATCATCGAGGCCTTCTGTCACGACCCAATTTTTCCTCCGTTGGGTATCGTGATGGCTCCTAGTCTTAGGGACTAATTAAGCCTAACCTTTACTGAATAATAGCAAAATAAAGAAAATCTAACAGTCTCGATATAGAAATATTTACATACTTTACAATTTCCCAAAACCGGTAGTACAAGTCATAAGCTCTATAGAGTTCGCTACAACTTCTAAATACAAATGTTTGGAAATAAATACAACAATGTGAATACAAAATAGGAAGGTGACTCCGAAACCTGCGAACACAGCGACAGGTTTACCTTGAGTCTCCTCAGCAAGAATCTGCACCGCTACTAACGATCAATACCTGGATCTGTACAAAATAATGTACAAAAGTGTAGTATGAGCACACCACAGCAGTGCCCAGTAAATATCAAGACTAACCTCGGTGAAGTAGTGACGAGGACGAGTCAAGACACCCACTGGTCTAATGAACTGAAAACGTATAAATAAGGGAACAACGGAATATGCTACCTACATAGAAGACTTCGCGATATGGCTAATAATATAGTAAATTCAATAAGGAAAGGAACAACAAGTATCAACAGAAACCATGAAATAACACAAAAGAGTAAAAGGAAAACAAACTAAATCCGAAATTTCATATACAACAAGGACAAGTAATACCTCAGCAAATCAAATATTTTTATATCAAGTTCTTAGTCAACTCCACGAGGTACCGAACCTCGGACAAATCACAACTCACGTGTCCCAATCTCTGAACCCTACATTGGCATCTTGTGCCCTCATTTCAACTGATAGTTGCACTGATGACTCACGTGCCAATTGGAGTCATTCACACATATAGGGCAAGTACAACAAGGGTATCTATACTCAACAAAAACAAGGAAGCCCCTTAATCCGAAAGAGCGCTTAGCTACGTGTATTCTTGTGCAGGTGTCCTAACACGATTCAACCAGCTACTGAGCATAAGGAAGAAAAGGGCAACACGTACAATGTTTCCTCACAATTTTCACAAGAATAAACTCACACAATAAGTGTACCATTACAAAATATTAACAACAAGAAATGCCCCCAGGCCAACACAAGTATCACAAACAATCCCTAACACAACCCGCCTTGTCTCGCCATGTGTGCAATAGTAAAGTGAATGCCCGCCTTGTCTCGCCACATGCGTAACCCACATATACATATCCCGTCTTGTCACGATGCATGTGCAATACCAATAGAAAACACGGAACGGGAGAAACCTCATGCAAATCCCCATATCAACAATCGCATGACAAAAACCTCATGCATCACAATAACCACAACCACACGGAAGAAACCTTGTGCATCACCATAATAAGTACAACAACAACAATGACAATAACACAAGATATGGTAAATACATCAACTTAAGAACCTTTAATCATAAGAAAAGGAAAAGCTAGTTCACAAGGAATAAGAACAATAAAGAATACAAGGCATAATAAGAACAGCTCAACAAGGAAGAAAATAACATGTAACAGTCGTATCCTAATGCACGGCTCAACAACAAGAAGCTAACACGAATCCGATAATTCCATATGAGGGAAAGTCAACTAAGGCACAGGATATCTAGGATTCCTTTAAGGTTGAGCAATTATGAGGATATTCAACAATTTCACTTAAGTATAAGCAGCGGGAAGATGACCGTAACCTCAATTAAGTCTAAACAATTATAGGATGAGATGCTGATAATTACAAATAGAGATAAGAAGTTATGAAGATATAGAATGATAGTGAAAGGGGTAAAAATATTCAGTTAAGTCAATTAGTTGTCAAATAGGCAATAAGAGTGAATTCAAAAGCAAGAAATTCTAATTTAATCAGGTAGAGATGAAACTAGTAAATAGGAACTCAAAAGTATCAAGAACAACTTCATACATAGTGAATATAAGGACCTAAGAACCCTAAAAGACCAACTTTTCACAAATAAGTCCGAGCACGCACTCGTCACCTCGCGTACACGGACTACAATCAACATAGAAGATTCGAATCCGAAGGGATAATTCCCTCACACAAGGTTAGGAAAGATACTTACCTCAAAGACGACAAATCGGTAGTCTAAAATTGAACTTCTCGGGTGAAAAGACCTCCGTAGGATCAAATCCAACCAAAATAACTTCAAAACACACATATAGCTCATAAGAAACTATTCCGGATCATAAAGTCTCAATATTTAACAAAATCTAAAAGTCGACCCAAAAGTCGACTCTCAGGACCGCACCTCGGAACCCAAAATATTTTACAAAACCCGAACGCCCATTCCAATATGAGTTCAACCATACAAAAATTATCAAATTTTGATACCATTTCATCCCTCAAATCATGATTTTTCTTTTTGAAAATTTTCTTCAAAAACCAATATTTTTCTCAACCCAAAACACAAATTAAATGACAAAAATGAAGGTAAAATCACGGAATATATTAAATACTAGGTGAAGAACACATACCCAATTGAATTGCTTGAAAACCCCACAAAGAATCTCCCAAAAACGAGCTCTACAAGTCAAAATATGATAAAAATGGTCTAACTCTCGATTTGGGAATATATTCTATCTGCCCAGGTAATTGTACATCACGATCGGGGAAGAAAGAGATGCGATCGTGAAGAAGGAAAATCGGGTGGCCCAGTAACTGAGCTACGTGAACGCGTACAAGGAGATGTGAACGCGGATAACATTGGACTAAGCTTATGTGATCGCGTACCCAAAGACGCGAACGCGAAGGACAAGTTGGGGCTCCCCAGCAAGGTCAACAATACGCGAACGCAAAAGGTAAAACGCGAACGTGGTGCAGAACAATTTACAAGTTCGCGATCGCGAACCTTAAAATACGAACGTGATGAAGGAAAATATGGCAGGTCCACAGAACACTACGCGATCGCGACTAGGACTACGTGATTGCGAAAGAGGACAACAGACTCCAAAAACCAGCAATCCAAAAAAATAGAAGAAATTGGCCTGAAGCCCATCCGAAACACACCCGAGTTCCCCCCGGACCCCGTCTAAACACACAAACACCCTACACGGACTCACTCGAGGTCTCAAATCACATCAAACAACGCCGAAAATGCAAATTGCACCATGAATCGAACTATGAACTTCCAAATCTTCCAACTTCAAAAACTCGTGCCGAAACCAATCAAACCAACCCGGAATAATGCCAAATTTTGCAAACAAGTCCCAAATGACATCACAGAGCTTTTCCAACTCTCGAAATTACATTCTGACCTCAGTATCGCAAGGAGATGCGAACGCGAATAACAGTGGACTAAGCTTATACGAGCGTACCCAAAGACGTGAACGCGAAGGACAAGTTGGGGCTCCCCAACAAGGTTAACAATACGCGAACGCGGAAGGTAAAATGCGAATGCGGTGCAGAACAATTTACAAGTTCGCGATCGTGAACCTAAAAATGCAAACGTGATGAAGGAAAATATGGAAGGTCCACAGAACACTATGAAATCACGACTAGGACTACGTGATCGTGGAAGAGGACAATAGACACCAGAAACCAGCAATCCAAAAATAGAAGAAATTGGCTCGTAGCCCATCCGAAACACACCCAAGGCTCCCCGAGACCCTGTCTAAACACAAAAAGTTCTATAACTATACATGGACTCGTTCGAGGTCTCAAATCACGTCAAACAATGCCGAAAATGAAAATCGAACTATGAACTTCCAAATCATCCAACTTCGAAAACTCGTGTCCGAACCAACCAAACCAACCCAGAATAATGCAAAATTTTGCAGACAAGTCCCAAATGACATCACAGAGCTTTTCCAACTCTCGGAATAACATTCGGATCCCGATATCACAAAAGTCAACTGTGTGTCTAACCGTCAGATTTTAATATATTTGGTATGTATGGACTCGTGAGAGTGCCAGGGTTCTAGTTTTGTGATTGTGTCGAGTTTCGAGACATGGGCCCGGGGGGGAGGGGGGTTTGGTTGAATTCGGGATTTGTGATATAATTTGATAATTTTGATGTGGGCTTCGCTCCTTTAGCATATACTAATGATATAGTACTGATTTTGGTTAGATTCGGGGACAAGGGCATTGCGGAGTAGAGTTTTGGCTTGATTGAGGTAAGTAACACTTCCAATCTTGGTTCTGCGGGTTTGAAACCCCGAGCTACGTGTTACGTGATTAGAATTAGGTGACGCACATGCCAAGTGATGGGCGTGCGGGCGGGCACCGTGTGATTCATGACCTAGTCCATTCCATGGCACCGTTTATTAGTTTTCTCTTATTGATATATGTGCTTCTATAAATGTGAATGACATGAAAATTCTGGAAATCATGCTAAATACCTTGTTAAGGCTTCATGCCGATACTGTTGAGACCCGAGCGGTTTATCTTAAATGCAAACATACTAGAAATCATGCTAGATATTATGTTGAGGTTTCACGTCGATGTTGTTTGGACCCGAGTGGTCGCTTATTACTGTCATCTCATGTGATTCATTGATATTATATTCTCTGTCCTGTCATTTCATACCATATCATGTCTCAGTCTCGGTAATTGTTGATTTTGCACATTTTAGCATTTATTCGCGCTAGTTCATGCATTGTGAGACCTTGTGAGCGAGACTGGAGAGTGATGACTGAGTGAGGCTGAGAGCCTAATATACAGTGAAAGTATGGGATCGGGCTGCACGCCACAGTGAGATATTGATTATTCCTTCGTTGGCTTGTTATAGTGCTTGGGCTAAGAGGAGCCCCTCTGGAGTCTTTACACCCCCAGTGAGCGTAGTGATATTTGAGGGATGAATCTTCCCTGGACATGGATCTTGTCCGAAGTGATATTTGAGGGATCTTGTCTAAAGTATTTATCTGGAGATGGATCTTCTCCACGAGGCTAGATTGACATGTTTCCACTGGTACTAAGCGAATGAGGTCAGTGAGCGTGTACGTATTTTGGGTTGGATCCTCCCTAAGCCATTGAACCATATATAGTACCGAGTGGCTGTGAGGTGTATCATTATATGGAGATGGATATTCTCCTTAGGGCTAGATCGACCTTCCTCAGTACTGAGTGACTTCTGTCTAATGTGTATATATATTCTGGGAGGGATCTTCCCTGGGCCACGCGAGCCATATACAGTACTGAGTGGACGAGTATTTGTGAGTGGGAGTACATTGTGAATTTCATACTGTTGATGCATTGGCATGTAGAATATGTCGAGGTATATATTTTAAGCTGTTCGGAACTGTGTTTATCTTATGACTTGAGCTGTCTAGTTGACTGAAAGCATGCCTAAATTTATGTACATTTATTCTGTCATGAATATGGAGGTTTAGTCCGTCACTACCTCTCAGTCCACAGGTTGGGCTTGTTACTTACTTAGTTGGTGTACTCACGCTACCCCCTGCACCTTGTGTGTAGATTCAGGTGCTAGGACTGAGTGAGAGCTGGTTTACTCTCTGGGAGCACTTCGGAGATTGCAAGGTAGCTGCACAGCGTCTGCATCCTTATCTCTCTCCTTCCTATTAGTCATTTTGTTTATTCTCAGGCTGGTTTGTAGTAAGGGAACAATACCATATTTTGTATTTCCTTTTTAGTTTCTCATGACTGATGACTCCGGGTTTTGGGGATGTATTTAAATGTTTTACCTACCTTTATGTGTTTTCAAATGCTAAAACGAAAGATTTAAGAAATACTGGTTGATATTGAATCAAACGAAAGTTTTTCTCGTGTTATGAATAGTGAATTGGATAGCCTAGTATCACGATAGGCGTTATCACGACTGGGTTGGTTTTTGGGTCGTGACAAGTTGGTATCAGGGCCCTAGGTTGCATAGGACTCACCAGTCATGAGCAGGTTTAGTAGAGTCTTGCGGATCGGTATAGAGACGTTTGTACTTATCTTCAAGAGGCTACAGAACCCTTAGGAAAAATCTCACATTCTTGAATTCTTGTCGTGGGAATCTGTCGATTCTTTTTACTAAATTTCGGTTGTTTCATTCTCTCACAGATGGTGAGGACACGTACTACCAGTCAGGATGGTCAGCCACCAGTTAGGTCTGTGAAAGGCCGGGGCCGCGGTCGAGGCCGTGGTAAAGGGAGGGGTCTAGCCCACGCAGCAGCCGTGGTAGTACCTACGGACCCTCCAGTTATTCCAGATTAGGTCCCAATCGTAGATGATCCGGTGGGACCAGCACAAGCACCATCTATGCCTATTGTTATTCCGGGTCATCAGGAAACCTTGGCCCAGATTTTGACCTCATGCACCAGTCTTGCTCAGGCGGTCGTTGTTTCTACATCAACAGCTACTTCTGAGGCCGGGGGAGGTACTCAAACCCCTGCCGCCCGTACACCCGAGCAGGTTGTTCAGGGACTTCATACACCGGGGGCAGCTCCATCGCAGCCGGTTGCACCTGTTCAGGATCTTCTGTTTCCCGTCATGCTAGATGACGAGCAGTGTAGGATGGAGAGGTTTGGTAGACTTCAGCCTCTGACTTTCAGTGGTACTGAGGGCGAGGATGCCTAGGGTTTCTTAGTCAAGTGTCAGAGGATGCTTCATACAACAGGGATATTCGAGACCAGTGGGGTCTCATTTACTAATTTCCAGTTCTCAGGAGCTATATTTACTTGGTGGGAGGCTTATGAGAGACGTAGGCCCGTTGGTGCAGCGCCCCTTTCTTGGCAGCAGTTTTCCACTCTCTTATTAGAGAAGTATGTCCCACAGTCCCGTAGACGGGAGCTGCGCAGGCAGTTTGAGCAGCTGCGTCAGGGTGATATGATAATGTCGCAGTATGAGATGAGGTTTTCGGAGCTTGCTCGTCATGCTATTTGGTTGGTCCCTACAGAGAGAGATGGGATCAGGAGATTCATGGATTGACTCACATTCATTTTTGTATTATTATTACTAGAGAGAGGGTGTCGGGTGCTACTTTTGAGGAGGTTGTTGATATCGCCCGAGAGATTGAGTTTGTTCGTCGCCATAAGCGAGATGAGAGGGAGGCCAATAGGCCTCGAGGATCTGGTAGTTTTGGTGGCGTTCCTTCAGGAGGACAGTTTCAGCACGACAGAGGCCGTCCATTCAGGCCGACTCAGCCAGGTCGCTCAGGTTATCGTAGTGGATCAGCTGGTCGGGATCCTCACAATTTGCATCAGGGGCACCCATCATTCAGTGCTCTACTAGCTCAGAGTTCATTTTGTGCACCATCGGTTCAGGGTTCATCTATGCCTGGGTCTTCTAGTGGTTACCCTGGTGCTAAGGGTTCCCTTCAGTCCCCAGTGCCATTTTTCGAGAAATGGTGCTTTGAGTGTGGAGATGTGGGCCATATAAATAGGTTTTGTTCCTGTCTTACTAGAGGTACTTATCAGTAGAGGAGTCAGCCTGCAACTTCAGTCCCAGTTACTACACCACCCGCCCAGGCAGCTAGAGGTGGGGGTCAGGCAGTTAGGGGTCGCCCTAGAGGGGGAGGTCGATCCAGTGGTGACCAGGCCTGATTTTATGCATTTTCAGCTAGACTAGATGTGATGGCTTCTGATGTCGTGATCCCAGGTATTGTTTCAGTCTGTCACGAGATGCTTCAGTTTTTATTTGATTCTGGTTCTTCATATTCACATGTTCATCATATTTTTTCCATTCTCTGGATATGCCCCGTGAGTCTTTAGTTACATCTATTGGGGGTCTGGAGACCCGGGTGGATGTGTCATTGCTCAGTATGGTCGGTTTCAAGGTGGTTTGATCAGATAGATGATGTTACTTTTAGGTATGACTACATGTAGGTGTAAGCTTCAGAAGATGCTTTGTGTCTTAATTTATGGGTACATCATTAGTGAGGCGGCACTCTCTTTGTTGTTCGGCTGTGAATATTCAAATCCGGCCTTGTAACACATACGAGTTGTAGGGGTATTCCTTGTGGCGTGATCGCGTATTGGAGGAGTATTAGAGATTCAGGCGACGGAGTTGAGATCAGATATGTGATTTGTGTGCTTTGAAGGTTTGGGAACTGGAAACTCGGATGAGTTGACGATTTCATAGTGGAGGGATGTAGAGAAGTAGCTAAGATTAGTTGGATGATAGTGTATTTTGTTGAGATTCATTCATTTTGAACCTTCGGAGGGTCATTTGTCGATTAGGTATGACTGGATTGATTTGGGGTCATTAGTAGGCCTAGTAGGGATAGGTGTTTTTCACCAAGTCGGGTTGATTGGCTCTGTAGTGCTATCGTGAGGGGTGCCAATTAGTGGTTGTTGGGCTTACTGTGCTCTAGGATGACTTAGGAGTTTCCCATCCCTACTTCGGGGAGCGGCAATTTGTTGGTTTTAGGCACACATGGTGCGGTTCTATTGTGGTCTTATAGCGGAGTTTGATTAAGGTAAAGTAGATGAGTATCGTAGGGTTTGGACGTATGGGTTGTGTTCTTTCATATTCATGTGGCATGGTAGCGTTCGATTTCCTGTGGTTATGGTAATGCACGTTGAGTACTTGATATCGATTTCGCGTGGCTTTTGATTTTTAGCAAGACTAAGCGAGGGGTATAATATGGACTAGCATTCAGATAGGGTTAACGTATTGCAGCGGGGTATGTTAAATAGGATCCTTGTGTGTAGGATTCGTGTGTCTTGGTTCTACGATGTGTGATGAGTCCCTAGCATTGCGTTGTGATGTTACCCGTTGATATTGCATGACAATTTTTGTGTCTGGTATCATTTTTCATGTTGTGGTACATTTGGGGTGTTGTCTATTAGTGCCTGGACTGCACGGATTGTGGCTTTAAGCTATATGGATATGTAATTTCGCCAAAACGGTTTTGGTAGATGAGATGAGGTCTTCGGACCTAGAATGGGTGCTATCGGATCTGGTTGCGGCATATGCGGAAAAATATTGATGCTAAACGGTTTAGAAATTTTGCTATATCTTTCGTCGAAAAGGGAGAGTTCCATCACTTGATGATCTGATGAATGGTTATGGAGTTTTGCGTGTTTCTTCTTCATTGGAAGTATTGGAAGGTGTTAGAACATGTCTCTGTATGTTAACAGGTTATTAGCGGCATTTAGGTGGCTTGGGCATCTGTCATGACTTGAATTTATCATTATGAGTGTTCGAGATAGATGAGATATCATGTGGTTTTGTCTTGAGTTATGACCCTGGTTGGATACAACTTGTACAAACTTATACGGTGTGTGGATGCGTGATTCTGATCTTGCAGATAAGTTCGGACGTGGGAATTTGGATTATAAGGCTTAGGGATTAGGTTGGTTGAAGAGAAATTCGAATGTGTTGTGTTACCAGATCTATGCGGGGCAGGTGACGTGGGGTCACCCCCCCCCCCTCCCGGGTATGTTCTGGGTAAGGTTATTCGGCAGTTTGATGGTTTTGGAACAAACTCTTGGCACGTTCGAGGATGAACGTTTGTTTAAGAGAGGAAGAATGTAACGACATGGCCGATCGTTCCGAGAGTTTAGCCCATTTCCCCCATTTCTGCTTCATTGTTTGCACGGTCCATGTCTTTTGTGTTATCTTGGGTTAGTTGGCTTGGGTTCAGAGTGATTGTACAGAGAAAAGAGGCACTAGCCTCTTAACTTGGTTCAATAGGTGAAAAAGTCAACCGGAAGTTGACTTATAGGTATATGATGTCGGAATGTGGTTTATGTGGTTCGGATGGATTCGTTAGGTGATTTGGAACTTAGGGGTGTATTTGGAATATTATTTGGAGGTCCGTGGTAGAATTAGGATAGAATTGGCGAAATAGGATTTTTGGCGATTTCCATTACCGGGGTCGGAATGGAATTCCAGAAGTTGGAACAGGTTTGTAGTGTCATTTGGGATGTGCATGCAAAATTTCAGGTCATCCGGACGAGGTTTGGTTAGTTTCGGCATCTTTGACGAATTTCAGAAGTTTAGAAATCCTTAAGCTTGAATTTCGAGTAATTTGGTGTTTATTGTTTTTTTGAGTTTTCCTAAGGTTCTACTAAGTTCGGGTGATGTTATGTGATTTTACCTATCTTTATGTGTTTTCAAATGTTAAAACGGAAGATTTAAGAAATACTGGTTGATATTGAATCAAACGAAAGTTTTTATCATGTTATGCATAGTGAATTGGCTAGCCTAGTATCACGATAAGCGCCATCATGACCGGGTTGGTTTTCGGGTCATGACACTATACGACGTCGGAGTAGAGAGATTTGCGTGTTTTAGCGAGACTACACCAAGCAGCTCTCTATGGGACCCATGTATGCGGTTTAGATATGTTGATATGTATAAGACTCCTCAAATCCATTTTAACTTGTTCATTTTCAGTATCTTCAGACCTTAGACACCTAAAAATACTCTTTCAGGGTTCTCTGATGATCCAAGACCCAAATAAAGAGCAAATAACACAAATCAAGTGTCAGGAATCCCATTGCGCTAGTAAGTCTGTTGTTCTTCTTCTTATTACTGATTTTTGGGTGGTTCCATCTCGTGTGGGAGGTTGTATTAAGTGGTTTATGTTTTGTAATATACTCTCCCATGGTTTTTATATCAACCCTAGGTTATTTCAAGTCTTACAAAAGGATTACACCATATTTCAACATCTAAAGTTAGTTCTAGTGAAGTACAACACCTCTTTTAGGTTGTGTTGTCATTGAGGGTAGTTGTGGGCTGTGTTTGGCTGAAATTTTTAAGTTCTTTGCTACTTATAAGGTTAGTATAACAACCTACTAATTGTGCTTAATCTTTCTTGTATGTTGGTTAAGTTGTTTGGATGATAAACTATAAGATACTACTTGGATTAGCTTAAATGGTGTTGTATTGCCATTGAGGGCTGTTGTAAGCTAAATATAACTTGGATTTTGACTTGAAGCTAATTTAGGAGGTATCCGTATTGTGTTCTTGCAGTTGCTTGAGGTTATCTTGATGTTTATTAAGTTAAATGGTTGGACTAGAGATGAACTAGTGAATAAAGTTGCTAATTGAAGAAAGTTGGAGTTGTGGATTGTTTCCTTTGTTATAAATATATGGTATAAGGATGGAATCATTGACGAATTACTTCATTATCATATTAGTGATGTTGTTAAGTTAATGTAAGAAGTCTATAAGGGGTGATATGGGTTATACGTATTCCGATCGAGCTTCCCGCTCAAAATGTTGTTGGTGACTTTTGGTAACGTATGGGATATAGTTAAAACACGGGAGGTGATGTCCGTTTTCTTGTAGAATAATGGTTTTGAAATATGAGAGTTACAATGCTTATATGATGACGACGAAGTCGGGTTACTCATTGTAGACGTAAGAAGATCATATTGAACTTGGTTGACAGTTGGAGACAAGATTGCAAAGGTATGTTAAGGAACTTCCTTCTTTCTTTTGGATTGATCTAAAGTGAAATAAACGTACATGATACGATAATTCATAACAGATCTAATCCTAGAAACTAAGGTTTTCCATGTTGTTCTTTCCTTATAAAGTTATTCTAAGCAAGTATGTATGATCCTTGAATCCTACTGAGGTTCATATTGATGGTATGGGTGTCCATAATGTTAATCGAAGGTGCAAGTACCTTACGTCACTCCGAAAGGTTTAGAGCGTGATTCCATGAGTCCAGCCTGCGTTATATATAGTATCTATTTTACTCTACCGAGTCGCGCTATAGTCGTCCGAGTACGACACCTGTTGTGCAACCACTGATCAGTTGGGTTTACCGAGCTCCACGTGGCCCGGTACGATTCTACCAAACCTTAGGATGGCCGGGTACATTTTTACCGAGTCCTCTTCGAGGCCAGGTACGATATGATGATGATGACGCCCACAGAGGAGGCGTATGTTTTTAAAAATTTATGTATATATATGTATCATGAATTTCATTTCGGTATCCCTCAGAGGCGCTCAGATGCTACTCTTTGTATCTCCTCTAGGTTCTAGGTTGAAATCTGGTGAAAAGATGTAAAAGATTGAAAGAAAATAGTTATGAATCACTTAGCTATGATTTGGGGAAGATTTGGTCTTTGGAAAATCGCCTCTTGAGGTTTAGGGTTCAAAAAAGTGAAGAATGAATGAAAAATCCCGTCTAAGTCCAAAGTTATCAGCTGCAGATGTCGCATTTGCAACCTGAGCTTCGCATTTGTGAAGCTCGCAAATGCGAGAAAGGTATCGCAAATGCGAACCCTTTGCATTTCTGCTTCCTTCGCAAATGCTAATAATATGTCGCATTTGTGACATTTACCCCCATCGGAATTGCGGCCAGAAGTTCGCATTTGAGAACACACCCTTCCTTAGACCCTCTTCGCAATTGCGAAGAAAATCTCGCAATTGCGAGAACATGCTGACCTAGGCCTTCTTCGTAATTGCGATAAGGAACTCACAATTTCCAAGACTGCTAAGTTCACATTTGCGAAGCTTGATCTTGCAATTGCGAGATCAGAGGCCTGCTACAGACACCAGTTACACCAGAAATTTACTAAGTTGTAAAATCACTTCGTAGCCTATCCGAAACTCACCCGAGCCCTTGAAACTCCAAACCAAACAAGCACACAAGTCTTAAACATCATACAAACTTGCTCGTGTAATCAAATCGCCAAAATAACACCTAGAAATATCAATTTAGCACTAAAACTCATGAATTCCTCAAGAACATTTCAAAATTACTATCTTCTCAACCGGACGTCCGAATCACGTCAAATCAACTCCAGTTTCTACAAAATTTCAAAGGTATGACTTAAATATTATAATAAACCTGTACCGGGCTCCGGAACCAAAATACGTGCCCGATACCAATGAGATCAAACATAATTAAATTTCTTTAATCCCTTGGAATTTCAGTCCTACAACTTTCATCAAAAATTCATTTCTCGAGCTAGGGACATCAAAATTTGATTCCGGGCATAAGCCCAAGTTCCATATTTCACGTTTCACCAGACAATCACATTTCACCATTATTCTTCCTCAATAAGTCTCCCTTATTACTCATGCTGCGTCGTGCAACCCGATCTACCATATCAGTACCAATCACACAATAAGAATAGGTATTTCACTATTTAGCTCATGATCCTCCACAATATTTAAGCCTCAACCAAAGATAACAGAAATCAATACAATTATGAAACTTCACCAATTTATACTACACAGCGAGACCAACCGAAATATACTATAAAACACCGACCAACCAGCTTGAACCAATAATGTAACACAATGAAACTACGGAACACCTAATACTTTCAATAAAGAAAGAACATCTAGCAAGAAGCAATTAGACATAGAAGCATCAATAAGTATGAAACAGTTAAGACGGGAAGATAATAAATTGGGAACGGGGAAGGGAACAGGCTAAATAATTAGTTTTGGCGGCGCATACGTACTCGTCACCACACCTATACGCCACGCACATGGAATTTCACATAGCAATCAAGTCGGGGATCCCTAATCTCTCGAGTCAAAGTTAGACCAAATACTTACCTCAATTTTGCAGGCCACTCACTGCTCAAATACAGCTTTCCCTTTAGAATTCACCTCCAACCCACTCGTATCTAATCATAATAATTTAATATCATCAATTATCAAGGAATAAAATTTAATGCATAATTATAGTTTTTCTAAGTTTTCCCAACAAAAGACAAAAATCAACTACAGGCCCGCTTGGTCCAAACTCGAGGTTCGGACAAAAATCCGTTTACCCATTCTCCCCCGAGCTCGGAAATACAATTGGTTTGGAATCCGACCTCAATTTGAGGTCTAAATCCCCAACGAAATTCCTAAGTTCTACCCAAAAATCCCTAATTCTACCATGAAAATCCTAAGTTCTAGATTGAAAAAATATGTAAAAGGTTGAAAGAAAATAGTTAGGAATCACTTACCTATGATTTGGGGTAGATTTGGTCTTTGGAAAATCACCTCTTGAGGATTAGGGTTTGAAAAAGTGAATACTGAATGAAAAATCCCGTCTAAGTCCAAAGTTATCAGATGTAGATGTAGCATTTGAGACCTAAGCTTCACATTTGCGAAGCTCGCAAATGCGAGAAAGGTATCCCAAATGCGAACCCTTCGCATTTCTGCTGCCTTCACAAATGCGAATAATATGTCGCATTTGCGACAGTTTCCCCTATTGGAATTGCTGCCAGAAGTTCGCAATTGCAAATGATCACGCCCAACTATGCCTTATAAAAGATAAAACGGTCGTTGCAAATATAATTCGGTTTTCAAGTCCGGAGTCGAATCCTCAGGGAACTAACGTATCTAATACAACTCCTAGTGATGCTAATATAAGTTCGGACAATTTTCGGGTGCAAGATTTTTATCAACAATTGTTGGAATTTATTAACTAAAGGAAATGATATTAAAACTAACAATTTTCAAGATTAAAGATAACTCAATGGTAGAAGGATCTAGGGTATAGACTTCCCCAGTCGCTAGACTAATTCTGACTCTTTTGTTATAATCACACCGTATTACTCTATGAGGATTATGAGCTATAGTTTACTGCAATTATCTCTCGATCGAATATAGTAATCGACTATAGTAATTTACTAGAGCGTTCTCTCGAACTACTCTAGCTGATAGTTTATGCAGCTCTGAATTATCCCACCAAAGTTTCGTTATTTCTAACCCCACTTTTAAATTCAAGTAACGAATCTCTTCAATTACCCAAAAGTGGTGTTGTTCAACAACAATCTAACCTAGTATTCTTTCTCAAGCAACACAAGGCAATTAGACACGATTAATAAAGGGCCCATTCAATTAATCACCATACAAAACATAGTTGAAGAATCATAGATTAAACCCGGCTTGATTAAAAAAATATTGAGTCAAAACATCATCTAACAATTAGTTCCATCAACCCTAGACAGATTGTTTAGCTACTTATACTAAAATACAAAGAAAGCATAAAATAATTCATAATTTCCAAAATAATGACAAAAGATGGAGAACAGAAAAACTCTAATCGTAGCCTGGACTTCTCACACTTGTTCTTGCCTCCAAAGTGAGTCTAAAAACAAGCTTTAACTTTCTTGGATGAGTTTATAGGGTTTGAATAGAGTTAGGCTAATTTATCCCATTTTTGAACTTAAGTCCCTACATTTTCTGGGCTCTTTCCAGATTGACCATGGCCGCGGTAGAATGCGGTGCGATGATGGTGGTTTGCATAAGTTCTGCCTCGTATTATTTTTCCCACCGCAGTCGCGGTGGGCTCCACTCCAGCCATCTTCGCATTTTTCTTGATTATTTTCACTCGGCTTCTTCTTGATTGGCCTTAAACGCCCACGATTGACTCCAAAACTCTCCAAAATATCCTCCGAACGTAGATTATTTCCTGCAAAGCATAAAAACACTATTTAGAGCATTTTGTTGTCATTTTTGCACTTAAAACAACACTAAAGTATGGTTCATTAAGAGTGTAAATAGCGTCTATATAGCCTACTATGAACACCCCACACTTAAACCGTTGCTCATCCTCGAGCAACAAAACCATACTCTACAGGCCTAATCATCACATGATATTTTCCCTACTCTTTATGCCCAGAAGATTCACACAGGTAGACTACTTTAGCACGACATCCTATCCTCGAGAGTGGACTCCTTTGTAGCCACGCAATACCCCTAAATGGCTCTCCTACTCACAGTCAGATCCAGACTTACCTTCCCTTCATGAATCACGTTCCTACTCACTACAAAAGAGACTTATATTATTTACAATCACACTCTGAGAAACTCGAATATGAAATTTCACTCACCCTCAAAAACAAATTCTTATGCCACAAACAACGGACCATAGGCTCGCCCGTAGTGTAATACTCGACTAATCGAGCTCATTTGGTCTAGAATCAAATAGAACTTTATTTGGTTGTAATGTTGGCTGCGGGACGGGTATGATACATATGGGTATAGTGACTGCACCTCCCTAAGCACTCCAATACATTGTGTACTTTTAAGCTCTTGATTTTTCCAAACCTTCATTCCACCATTACACTATTGTGTTAACCCCTTATTCTTTTAAGCACACTTTTCTTTGAATAGCCACCACCAATTTGAGACTTCTATTTTTTTGTGGCCTATAGTATTTCTTATCAAACAGTGCACTTTTTTTTTTATGTCTCCTTAATTCCCTTTAACAGCCCAACCAACCACCCCACACTTATATTTTTTTTCATATCCATTACACTTCGAGTGCTTCTAAGAGGTGATAGGGTTCAACAAGATAGGCTATTTAAACTTGGGTCAGGCTTGTGATGTGGTTGCCAACGAAAGCAGGCTTACAGGCTCAACGGGGTTCACTAAGATATATACAATTAGGTGGAACAACCATATATAGATAGGTTAAGCAAACAAATGCCTAAATCACTTTCCAGACCAAACAAGACAACCATTTCGCTTTGTACACACACATGGCAAGTTCTAGGAGTTGAATCTTAACACAAAATACACAAAGACTCACTCACACATGGAACATGAATCAATTCAGTTAGGATCATCAGACACTCTGCTCTAAAGATCCTAAGTGTCACACTAAAGCAATCTTTATTTCAGGAACACACAATTTAAGGCCTTATTAGAGTCAACTAAATAGCCTAAGTGTCACACTAAAGCAATCTTTATTTAGGGCACCATAGAGTTAAGGGACCTTATTTCCATTTTCGTTTCTCTCCCAAGACTTCCTAACTAAAAAGAGAGGAAAAAAAATTAACTATACCCGGTTCAAATGTAAACCCTTGGAAAAGAACCGTGGTATAAATAAAAACCAAGGGGGAGTTGATACACTAGCTAACAAAGAAAATCCTTTTGTGTTTTCTTTAGACTCACTTCCCTCAAGAACAGGTCCATTGTCGGGAAGAGTCCAATATAATTTCTCTTTTTTTTTTATTCGACTCAAGTCCCTCAAGAGACCCATCGAAAGGTGTCCATCTTCATGCCGATTCGACAGTAATAAATAACAAAAAAAATTATCAAACAAATCAAATTACCAACAAATATACACATATACATACAACAACAACCAATATCCCCCACCCCACACTTAAAGAATTGGCATGTCCTCATGCCATAAACAATAAAGCACAGTGAGATAAGGAGATTCCCTGGTGTCTAGTTTGGTCGGAGATGGTGCCCTGGTCGAGATGAAAGGCACGTCCTATCGCGCGTAGCCAGCCCATGATCTTCTTTTCTGACTTCGTACTTTGATTGGCCAGGGTGACAACTCTAACAGGGAGGTCATCGATCGAGGTGCGTAAGCCAGCCAAATCGTGCTCCACGACTGACATTCGGGTGCTCCGCCGGGGCCGAGATGGATCTGCCTCATCAGGAACATGTACTGGTGGGGCATTGGCGTTCATATCCTCATCCTCATCATCCACATCAATAGCCACATGTTGCTCCTTTCCAACTGTGATTTTACTCGCCCTGAAAGGGGCCTTCTTTGCGAGCTTCCTATCGACGATGCAATTTTTGGGAACATTTGCATCACGACACGGACTGGTGACGAATGAGTGGAAGTGCAACGCATTGAGTATCTCCAGGGATCTAATGAACATTTCATCATGGATTAGCCGGGCCACATCGAAGTCATGATGGTTGACAAAACACCAAACAGCCACTGCTCGGGGTGCGTTTACATCTGTGGTGTTGCTGGAAGGCAGCAATCGGCTACAGATGATGGTGAGCCAGCATTTGGCTTCCCAAGTGAGGGATTGGGAGTTTAGAGTGATGCCATGCTTTATCCATATGGGTTCCCCTGACAAACAAATTGTCCAAACAATAAGGTTCCACGTTACAGGTGGTGTGTGATAGGTCTGGTAGTAGTCCATCTCTCCTGAGAAGACCGGTACCCTGTATGCCCGGCGTATTACTTCAAGAGATGCATTTACTCGTGTCCTTAGAACTGTGACCACCCTATTTGCATGTTCCGGACAATTCTCATAGAATTCCTGGACCATCAAAATATTCGCCTCCTCTAGTTCATCAAAGAATACGTCCAGCTGGCGTCTCCTCAATTCATTAAACATCTTCGGACTTTCAATCTGCAGGGAGGACCTGTCAATAGGTACTTCATGCACCATCTTCCGGGATGCCTTTGCTTCAAATCTTTCCTCAACCGCCTTCGAAACAAACTGAATAGAGTCAAACTGGCTTGTACTATCCTAGGTTCTGCGTTTCCTAGCAAAACAAGGTCTATTGTTAGATAGGGTTCGATTTGTGTGACCCCCGGGTGGTTACTCAGACTTCCCCACCACGATGGTCACATTACCAATTTTTTTAGCTCAATGAGGCAATTTTTCAAACACATGGTATGCATAGAACTGTACATGCATATATTAGCCCATAGGAGTACAAACCCTCCACAAATTCAAACACAATCTTCTACTAGCACCAACCCGCCAACATGATTTTCACCCAACAACACCAAGTCTTTCCACCAAGTCACACTAAGTTAATTTACAAATGGGAGAAAATTTCTATCCTAGACATGGTGGAGATCTACCATTAACATATATAGTACACCAACAAAAGAAAAGACAACAAAGAAAGAGAAAAATAATTAAGAGAGAAAAGAGAGAGAAGACGTACTTGAAGAGAGGAAGGGAGATGAGTCTGGTGGTTTGGGGGGAATGAGAGAAGAGAGTTGGGAGTTTAAGGTGGAAGAATGAAAGAAGGGAGAAGGGGGGTTGAGCGTTGGGGAGAAGAAGGAAAGGGGAGGGGTTGGGGGATTTTAGGGTTGGGAATTTGGGGGTTAAGATAAGAAGGGGAGGAATGGAAATTAAAAATAAAAACGAAAAATTAAAAAAACAATATTGGTACTTACCTGGGCGCGGCAGTGGGAGGGGATTTTCCGCGGTCGACCGCGGCCTCGGTGAGGGAATTCTTGGTTGGTTTCCCAAGGCACACGCAAGTGTACGTGGTCGACAAGTAATATAGGATTTTAAGTCCAGATATCGTACCCACAGGGACTTGTGATTAACTATCAACTAAACTAAACTCAAACAAATATTTTACTAAAATTAATCTAAAATAGTAAATTAAGAGATTAAAGAGACAACTAACTTAAAGACGAATTCAATGTAATTTGATATTCTAGAGTTATGGGTTGGCAAACAATCACGTTGAGTTTTCGACCTAAATCTTCAAATCAGGTTTATTGATTGACGAGGTTAATATTGCTCGTAGCCTTCTCCCGAAGTACAACTCGCCTATTCAAGCTAACCTAACGCCTATATTCCTATGGAATCAGGATTAACAAGAACGCATTAATAATTCCCGTATAATAACCAAGCAAGGCGATTAGGTATATTCCTATCCTAACCGCAAATCCGCTCCCCTGAAGGGTTAAGATCTTGCTCTACCCAATCTTATATGCAATCTAGAATTCCCTCTCCCGAGTTCAACCCTAGATTCGTAGATAGTA
>ML424952.1:44470-60769 GCA_005239525.1 Nicotiana knightiana
CTGGCGAACTTCCTTCTCGGATATTTCTTATAGTTTGATAAGTTGTCTCTATCAATCATGAACACTCTATCTACCATAAATCTCTCTCAAGTAATTATGATAATTTACTAGACGCACTCTCTCAAGTTACGCTAGCTAGATTGCATTACAGTTCACTTAGATTGCACCCGAAGTATCGTTATCTCTAATCCAACCTCTAAACCCTCGGTTATGACTTTCGTCTATACTCTGGGAGTGGTGTTGTTCAAACAATTACCTAAATATGCACTCTCTCTCAAGTAGATACATAATAAATAGGAACAGCTAATTGAGGGCCCTTCAATCAACTACAACAAGAACGTAGTTGAACAAATAGAGTTTAATCAACCAATCAAAGCTATATTAATATCACAATAAGTTCATCCCCCAACGGGTTTCACCAAAACCCTAGATTAAAGAAATTAGCTACTCATACTCATAAGAATCAAACCCAAAATAACTTGCATAATTAAACTACAAAGTAATGAATAAAAGCTATAAAAATCAATGGTTTGCTTCTCTGAGTAGTATTCCACAGGCGTCTCTTGTCTCTAATGGCATCCCTTCTTCCAAGTTGTGTTTTTGGGTCTATTTATATGTTTGGGACAAACCCTAAACATGTAGGAGACTTCTATTCAAACCAGGAAATACTTAAAATCTTCAAAACTCGGATTGGACCAGACCAGGGACCTGGCTTTATGGCCCAAACGCCTGGATAACGCCAGGCCAGGCCTGGCCTTAACTCTCAAACGCCTGGATAAAGCTAGGCCTGGCCTTAAGGCTCAAACTCCCAGCTATAGCCCGGTTCACTCCTCTTCGCCTCTTGAGCGTATTTTCGACGTTTATGCATCCATTTAGCTCGGCTTCCATCTCCAATTCACCTACACATGAAATAGACTTCATTATGTACATACAAAGTGTATTTTTATCATTAACGCACATAAAATGTAAGGCACATAACGTGTTAAACCATGAATTCTAGCCACACATCATTTATGCAGCTCTGAATTATCCCACCAAAGTTTCGTTATTTCTAACCCCACTTTTAAATTCAAGTAATGAATCTTTTCAATTACCCAAAAGTGGTGTTGTTCAACAACAATCTAACCTAGTATTCTTTCTCAAGCAACACAAGGCAATTAGACGTGATTAATCAAGGTCCCATTCAATTAATCACCATATAAAACTTAGTTGAACAATCATAGATTAAACATGGCCTGATTATAGCAATATTGAGCCAAAACATCATCTAACAATTAGTTCCATTAACTCTAGACGGATTGTTTAGCTACTTATACTAAAATACAAAGAATACATAAAATAATTCATAATTCCCAAAATAATGACAAAAGATGGAGAATAGAAAAACTCTAATTGTAGTCTGGTCTTCTCACACTTGTTCTTACCTCCAAAGTGAGTCTAAAAACAAGCTTTAACTTTCTTGGATGAGTTTATAGGGTAAATAGGGTTAGGCTAATTTCTCCCATTTTTGCACTTAAGTCCCTACATTTTCTGGGCTCTTTTCGGATCGACCGTGGCAGCTACAGAACGTGGCGCGACCGCGATAGTTTGCATAAGTTCTGCCTCGTATTGTTTTGCCCACCGCATTCCAGCCGCGACCGACCGCGATCGTAGTGGGCTCCACTCCAGCCATCTTCGCCTTTTTCTTGCTTCTTTTCACTTGGGTTCTTCTTGATTGGCCTTATACTCCCACGATTGACTCCAAAACGCTCCAAAGTATCCTCCGAATATAGATTATTACCTGCAAAACATAAAAACACTATTTAGAGAATTTTGTTGTCATTTTTGCACTTAAAACAACACTAAAATATGGTTCATTAAGAGTGTAAATAGCGTCTATATAGCCTACTATCATCGAACACACCCTTCCCCAGACCCTCTTCACAATTGCGAAGAAAATCTCGCAATTGCGAGAACATGCTGGCCCAGGCCTTCTTTGCAATTGCGATAAGGACTTCGTAATTGCCAAGCCTGCTAAGTTCGCATTTGCGAAGCCTGATCTCGCAATTGCAAGATTAGATGCCTGCTACAGAGACCAGTTACACCAGAAATTTACTAAGTTGTAAAATCACTCTGTAGCCTATCCGAAACTCACCCGAGCCCTCAGGGCTCCAACTAAACATGCACATAAGTCTTAAAACATCATACGAACTTACTCGTGCGATCAAATCGCCAAAATAACACCTAGAACTATGTATTTAGCACCAAAACTCATGAATTCCTTAAGAACATTTCAAAATTACCATCTTCTCAACCGGACGTCCGAATCACCTCAAATTAACTTCGATTTCTACCAAATTTCACTTATATGACTTAAATATTATAATAAACTTGTACCGGGCTTCGGAACCAAAATACGAGCCTGATACCAACGAGATCAAACATAATTAAATTTCTTTAATCCCTTGGAATTTCAGTCCCACAATTTTTATCAAAAATTCATTTCTCGAGCTAGGGACCTCGGAATTCGATTCCTGGCGTACGCCCAAGTCCTATATTTCACTACGGACCGTCAGAACACGAGTCCAGGTCCGTTTACTCAAAAGATTGACCAAAGTCAACTAAAAATTATTTTTAAATCCCAAAAACTATTATTTCATATATTTTCACATAAAGGCTTTTCGGATTCACGACCGGACTGTGCATGCAAATCGAGGTGAATGAAAATAAGGCTTTTAAGGATAACGAGCTCGGAATAGAGTCTTAATTCATAAGATGACCCTTTGGCTCATCACAAACTCCACCTCTAAAACAAATTTTCGTCCTCGAACGGACATAGAAAAGTACTTGAACTGACGAACAAGTGGGAATATCTACTCCGCATGTCTGACTCAGACTCCCAAGTAGCTGTCCCGATGGGCTGACCTCTCCACTGCACTCGAACTGAAGGGTAACTCTTTGACCTCAACTAACGAACTTGCCGGTCTAGAATGACTACCAGATCCTCCTCATAAGTCAAATCCTTGTCCAATTGGACAGAGATGAAATCTAATACGTGGGATGGGTCACCATGATATTTCTGGAGCATAGACACATGGAATACCGAATGAACTGAGGATAAACCTGGAGGCAACGCAATTCTATAAGCTACCCCCATCCCCCACTCTCTCGAGAATCTCAAATGGCCCGATATACCTAGGTCTCAACTTGCCCTTCTTCCCAAATCTCATAACACCCTTCATGGGCGATACCCGAAGTAATACCCTCTCTCCGACCATGAATGTTGTATCACAAACTTTACGATCGGCATAACTCTTTTGCTTGGACTGAGCTGTACGAAGTCAATCCTGTTTAATCTTGACCCTGTCCAAGGCCTCCTGAACTAAGTCTGTACCCAACAACCGAGCCTCTCCCGGCCCAAATCATCCAACTGACGATCTGCATCGTATACCATATAATGCCTCATAGGGAGCCATCTGAATGCTCGACTGGTAGTTGTTGTTGTAGGAAAACTCTGCTAACGGCAAGAATTGATCCCACGATCCTTCGAAATCTATAACACAAGCACAGAGCATATCCTCCAAGCTCTGAATAGTACGCTCGGACTGCCCATCCGTCTGAGGATGAAATGTTGTGTTCAACTCAACCCGCGTACCCAACTCACGTTGTACTGCCCTCCAAAAGTGCAAGGTAAATTGCGTACCTTGATCAGAAATGATAGACACGGGCACACCGTGAAGGCGAACGATCTCACGAATATAATTCTCTGCCAACCGCTCTGAAGAGTAAGTACTTGCCACAGGAATGAAGTGTGTTGACTTAGTCAGCCTATCCATAATGACCCACACGGTGTTGAACTTCCTCTGAGTCCGTGGGAGTCCAACAAAAAAGTCCATAGTCATACGCTCCCACTTCCACTCAGGAATCTCCATATGCTGAAGCAAACCACCGGGTCTCTGATGCTCATACTTCGGTTGCTGGAAATTCAAGCACCAAGACACGTAAGCAACAATATCCTTCTTCATCTTTTGCCACCATTAATGCTGCCGTAAGTCCTGGTACATTTTGGCAGCACCCGGGTGAATAGAATACCGAGAACTGTGAACCTCCTCAAGGATCAACTCACGAAGTCCATCAACATTAGGCACACATACTCGACCCTGCATCCTGACCATACCATCATCTCCAACTGTAACCTGCTTGGCATCACCATGCAGAAATGAGTCCCTAAGGACCATCAAGTGAGGATCATCATACTACCGATCTCTGATACGCTCGAATAAGGAAGATCGAGCGATTGTACAAGCTAGAACACGGCTGGGCTCTGAAATATTCAACCTCGCGAACCGATTGGCCATCTGAATGTTTGAAGCTAGTGGCCTCTCCCTGACTGGAATGAATGCAAGGCTGCCCAATACTCACTGCCTTCCTACTCAATGCATCGCCACCACATTGGCCTTTCCCAGGTGATACAATATAGTGACATCATAGTCTTTCAATAGCTCTAACCATCTCCTCTGCCTCAAATTGGGAGTCTTCTGCCTGAACAAATACTGAAGGTTACGATGATCCGTGAAAACCTCACACTGCACGCCATAAAGATAGTGCCTCCAAATCTTCAACGCGTGAACAATAGCTGCCAATTCTAAGTCATGGACAGGGTAATTCTTCTCATGAACCTTCAACTTCCGAGATGCATATGCAATCACCATGCCCCCTGCATCAATACTGCTCCGAGCCCGACACGGGAGGCATCACAATACACCGTGAAAGATCCTGAATCTGATGGAAATACCAACACTGGTGTTGAAGTCAAGGCTGTCTTGAGCTTCTGATAACTCGCCTCAGACTCGTCTGACCATTTGAATAGGGCACCCTTCTGAGTCAACTTAGTCATTGGGGCTGCTATCGATGAAAACCCCTCCACAAACCGACGATAATAACATGCCAAAACCAAGAAGCTCCTGATCTCTGTGGCTGAAGTGGGTCTAGGACAGTTCTTGACTTCCTCAATCTTCTTAGGATCTACCTGAATATCCTTTGTTGATACGACGTGACCCAAGAAAGCGACTGAACCCAACCAAAACTCGCACTTTGTAAATTTAGCATATAATTGATTGTCCCTCAAAGTCTGAAGCGCTATCCGGAGGTGTTGCTCATGCTCCTCCCGACTGCGAGAGAATATTAGAATGTTATCAATAAACAAAATTACGAAGGAATCCAGAAAAGTCTTGAACACCAGGTTCATCAAGTCCATAAATGATGTGGGGGTATTGGTCAAGTAGAAAGACATCACCAAAAATTCATAGTGCCCATACCTCGTCTGAAAGGCTGTCTTAGGGACATCAGATGCCCTAATCTTCAACTGATGGTAACCCGATCTCAAATCGATCTTTGAAAACACCTTGGCACCCTGAAGCTGATCAAAAAAATCATCAATTCTTGGCAACAGTTACTTGTACTTGATAGTGACTTTGTTCAACTACCGGTAGTCTATACACATCCTTACTAATCCATACTTCTTCTTCATGAACAATACCAGTGCACCCCAGGGCGAGACACTAGGTCTGATGAAGCCCTTATCCAGTAAATCTTGCAACTGTTCCTTCAATTCTTTCAACTCTAAGGGGGCCATCCGGTATGGAGGAATAGAAATGGGCTGAGTGCTCGGAGCCACATTAATGCAAAAATCAATATCCTTGTCGGGCGACATCCCCGGCAGTTCTGCAGGAAACACCTCGGCAAACTCACGAACAACAGGCACCGAATATATAGAAGAAACCTCAGCACTAGAATCGCAAACATGAGCCAAATAGGCCAAACACCCCTTCTCGACCATGCGTCAAGCTTCGTATAAGAAATAACACTGCTGGAGAAATGACCAAGAGTCCTTCTCCACTCTAACCGAGGCAACCTCAGCAAGGCTAATGTCACTGTCTTGGCGTGACAGTCCAAGATGGCGTAATAATATGACAGCCAATCCATGTCTAATATGACATCGAAAGAAACCATATCAAGAAGCAAAAGGTCTACACTGGTCTCAAGACCCCCAATAACGACCGCACACGAGCGATATACACGATCTACGACAATAGCATCCTCCACAGACGTGGAAACATATACAAAGATGCTCAAGGAATCATGGGGCACAACCAAATATGAAGCAAAATAAGATGACACATAAGAGTAAGTAGACCCTGAGTCAAACAGAACTTAAGCGTCTCTATTACAAAATGAAACAGTACCTATGATAACAGCATCAGAGGACTCCGCCTCATGTCTGGCTGGGAATGCATAACATCGGGGTTGGGCCCTACCACCCTGAGTTATGTCTCGGGTACAACCTCTAACAAGCGGACCTCCGCCTCTAGCAATCTGGCCCTTACCTCTGGCTACCTGACCCCTACCCCTGGCTGGTTGGGCAAGTGGTGCAGCAGCTGGTGCCGGAACCGTGGCACGAGAACTTTGGTGCTGAGGCTGACTACCGACAATCTCGGACAGGCTCTCTGAATATTCCCATAGTCACCACACTCAAAGCATCCATCCTGATATTGTGGTTGTGAAAACTGAGACTGACCATGACGAGCCGACTGACCATGATAATAACTCTAAAGAGGAGATGCTCTGATAGGAGCTGGTGGTGCACTATAGGCTGGCTAAGTAGAAGGAGGCACATAAGAACCATGGCTCCCAGATGCACTGTGAGATACCTGAAGTGGTGAATGAAACGGCATAGGAGAATGGCCTCTACAAAAGACACCCCTGCCTCTAGATGAGGTGTCGCTGAATCACCCGGTATGGCGAGGTCTCTTGTTTGACCACTGACCTCCCATTCTAAGAACCATCTCCAATCACCGGGCCACATTGGCCGCATCCTGGAAGGAGATCTCCCTCCCCGTCTCCTTAGCCATCTCCAATCTGATAGGGTGAGCAAGACCCTCAATAAATCTCCTAACCCTCTCTCTCCCTGTGGGTAGCAAAAGAGTAGCATGATGGGCCAAATGCACAAAGCGAGTCTCATATTGGGTAACAGTCATGCTGCCTTGCTGAAGACGCTCGAACTGACGACGGCGCTCCTCTCTAGTAGTGATCGGCAGAAACTTCTCCAAAAAGAGATGTGAAAACTGATCCCAAATAAGAGAGGTGACCCAGCTGGTCTAGTCAATAGATAATCCCTCCTCCATTTCCTAGCGGAACCCCTCATCTAAAAAGCAGCAAAGTCGACCCCATTGGTCTCCAAAATACCCATGTTCCGAAGAACCTCGTGACAGCTATCAAGGTACTCCTGGGGGTCCTCTGAAGTGGCACCGCTGAAATGAACAGGGAAGAGCTTGATAAACCTGTCCAATCTCCACAAAGCATCGGAGGACATACCTGCCCCATCAACGAGCGGTGCTACAGTAACTAGCTGAACTACCCCAACTAGATAGGCTACTGGGGTCTGAAGTTGAGGAGTAACTTTCTCCGGAGTATGGGTAGCAGAAGTCTGGACTTCTCCTCCACCCTGTGATACGGCTTCTTCCCCCGGGAGTGCACCAGTCTGGGCTACACTCTCCATAAGGCCTACTAGTTGGACCAAGGCATCCTGAAGCACCGGGGTAGCAATAAACCCCTCTGGGACCTGAGTTGGTCCCGTCGGAACGGTCTGGGCTGGAGCCTCTCCACCGAGCTCTTTCTGAGGCCTCACAACTGGAGTTGCTGCCTGAGCACTGGACTGAGTCCTGCCCCTTCCTTGGCCTCTTGCATAGCCTCGGCCTCTGCCCCTCGTAGGAGCTGCTGCTGGATGATCCGGTTGCTGGTCACCGGAAGAAGTGGTACGTTTTCTCGTCATCTGCGAGAGAATAAGAATAGAAGAGTTCAATCAGTATTGGGACAACAAGAATTGCACGATAGAGTTGAAATAAAGTGAACTTGTTCCTAACTTTATAGCCTCTGTGAGATAAGTAAAGACGTCTTTGTATCGATCCCTCAGACTCTATTAAGTTTGTCCTTGAATTGTGAAGCCTAGACAACCTAGTGCTCTGATACCAACTTGTCACGATCCAAATTCCCAACTATTAGGATTGTGATGGCGCCTAACGTCATACTCGCTAGGCAAGCCAATGTTAGGATTTAGCTAACCGTTTTCTTTAAAAATTTATTTGAATATAAGTAAAAAGTCTAAATCAGGTGATAATAAATGCGAAATTTAAATAAATATTGCTTAACCTTGATACTATTACTACCACCCAAAACTGGTGTCACAATCCACGAACGTTCTATGAATAGCTACAAATATTGGTTTGAAAGAAAAGTACATATGTCTCAAAATAAAATAAAACAAAAATGTAGAAAATAGAAGGGGTCTTCGGGGCCTGCAGATGCCTGCAGAACTACCTTGGGTCTCCTGAATGAATGTCTGCAACCGACCTCTCGATCAACCATAATCAGCTCCAAAATCTGCACATAAAGTGCAAAATGCAGTATCAGTACAACCGACCCCACGTACTGGTAAGTGCTGAGCCTAACCTCGACGAGGTAGTGACGAGGCTACGGCGGGGCTTTTATAACATAACTTGCATACATTTTATAATAAAGAAAAAAGGAAGTATGAAATGAAATGGAACAGTAACTTGCAGTAAATAAATATGGAACCCATCTATCTTGCTAGTACTCGGGTATAACCAAATCCTTAAAAGATTCTCAGTGCCACAGAATAAAATCACAACAGAGGTAGAATACATAAAAAATAAAATGATGTGGAGCGCATCCCGATCCCATCATATAATCAGTAACACTGTGGACATTCATCCTTATTACTCTTGTTTCAGCGTGCAACCCGATCCCACCTGTCCACCCTTATTACTCCTCAATATATCTCACTGCTTCCTCCTGTTGTAGCGTGTAACCCGATCCCACCTGTCCACCCTTATTACTCCTTGTTGCAGCGTGCAACCCGATCCCACTAAACAATCATATTTCACCCTTATTCCTCCTCAATAATTCACCCTTATTACTCATGTTGTGACGTGCAACCCGGTCCCACCATATCTGTGCCAACCACACAATAAGAACATGTATTTCAAAATTTAGCTCACGATCCTCCAATATATTTAAGCCTCAACTAAAGCTAACGGAAATCAATACAAGTATGAAACTTCACCAAATAATACTACACAACGAGACCAACCGAATATACTATGAAACACCGATCAACCATCTTGAACCAATAATGTAACACAATGAAACTACGGAACAACTAATACTTTCAATAAAGAAACAACATCGAGCAAGAAGTGATTAGACATGGAAGCATCAATAAGCATGAAACAGTTAAGACGCGAAGATAATAAATTGGGAACAGGGAAGGGAACAGGCTAAACAATTAATTTTGGTGGCGCATAGGTACTCGTCACCACGCCTATGCGCCATGCACATGGAATTTCACATAGCAATCAAGTCGGGGATCCCTAATCCCTCGAGTCAAAGTTAGACCAAACACTTACCTCAATTTCACAGGCTACTCACTGCTCAAGTGCAGCTTTCCTTTTGGAATCCACCTCTAACCCACTCGTATGTAATCATAATTAGTTTAATATCATCAATTATTGCTAAAGGAATCAACATTAATGCATAATTATTTTTTTCCTAAGTTTTTCCAACAAAAGACAAAATCGACCTTGGGCCCGCTTGGTCTAAACTCGAGGTTCGGACCAAAATTCGTTTACCCATTCTTCCCTCGAGCCCGATTATACAATTGGTTTGAAATCCGACCTCAATTTGAGGTCTAAATCCCCAAATTTCAAAATTCCTAAGTTCTACCCAAAATCCCTAATTCTACCATGAAAATCCTACGTTCTAGGTTGAAAAAAGATGTAAAAGATTGAAAGAAAATAGTTAGGAATCACTTACCAATGATTTGGGGAAGATTTCATCTTTCCAAAATCGCCTCTTGAGGTTTAGGGTTCGAAAAAGTAAAGAATGAATGAAAAATCCCATCTAAGTCCAAAGTTATCTGCTGAAGATGTCGCATTTGCGTCATGAGCTTCGCATTTGCGAAGCTCGCAAATGCGAACCCTTCGCATTTCTTCTACCTTCGCAAATGCAAATAATATGTCGCATTTGCGACAGTTTCCCCATCAGAATTGCGGCCAGAAGTTCGCATTTGCGAACACACCCTTCCCCGGACCCTCTTCGCAATTGCGAAGAAAATATCGCAATTGCAAGAACATGCTGGCCCAGACCTTCTTCGCAATTGCGATAAGGACCTCGCAATTTCCATGCCTGATAAGTTTGCATTTGCGAAGCCTGATCTCGCAATTGCGAGATCAGAGTCCTGCTACAGACACCAGTTAGACCAGAAATTTACTAAGTTGTAAAATCACTCTGTAGCCTATCCGAAACTCACCCGAGTTCTCGGGGCTCCAAACCAGACAAGCACACAAGTCTTAAAACAACATACGAACTTGCTCGTGCGATCAAATCACCAAAATAACACCTAGAACTATGAATTTAGCACCAAGACTCATGAATTCCTCCAGAACATTTCAAAATTATTATCTTCTCAATCGGACGTCCGAATCACATCAAATCAACTCCGATTTATATCAAATTTCATAGATATGACTTAAATATTATAATAAGCATGTACCGGATTCCGAAACTAAAATACGGGCCCGACACCAACGAGATCAAACATGATTAAATTTCTTTAATCCCTTGGAATTTCAGTCCGACAATTTTCATCAAAAAATCATTTCTCGAGCTAAAGACCTCGGAATTCAATTATGCGCATACACCCAATTTCTATATTTTACTACGGACCCTCCGGGACCGTCGAAACATGGGTCCGGGTCCGTTTACTCAAAACGTTGACAAAAGTCAACTAATAATTATTTTTAAATCCCAAAAATTATTATTTCATATATTTTCACATAAAGGCTTTCCGGATTCACGCCCAGACTGTGCACGCGAATCGAGGTCAATAAATATAAGGCTTTTAAGGCTAACGAGCTCGGAATAGAGTCTTAATTCATAAGATGACCCTTTGGGACATCACACAACCCATGATAGGTAATTCTTTCCAGAAATGTCAAGTGCCACAAACTCAAGCTTTGACAAATTCGACATAGCGAAAATTATCAAAGATAAATAATTAGATATCACTAGGATAATAGCGTAAAGAATCTTAAAAATTGACATAATATCAGTGATCTATATACATTAAAATGATAATTATAGAAAAGAATTTTTTTTTTCTTCAAATTATTAGTATATCTTTGATGTTAACTAGAACAAAAATGTCTTTTAACTTTGACGCAATTTCAAATGTCGAACAACATAAAACAAGTATTCTTCTCTTAATTAATTTTATTAACATAAAAATCAGCAATTTTCACATGACAATTATACAAATAACTTAAAATAAAGAAACATAGAATTCTTTATTTATACACACATCTAGAGATGTGAGAAATTATAAAATAACATATTAAAGATACTAATCATGAAATCAAAATACACGTCGAAGAAAAAAAATAAACAACTATACCTGAACAATGAAAAGAGCTCAACTTCGTGTAGATAACTTGTTAAGAAATGTAGCTCAAAGTAACAATATAAAACAAGAAGATAAGTAGAATAAGAGAAGAAAAGATAACTTTCTTATTTCTTCAAGTGTTCAAGTGTATCCCACATCACATTTCATGCCTCTATTTATACTATTACATTGAAGGTTACAAAAGGCTTGTCTTAAACATGATATTAACCTTTGAGATCATGGGGGAAATCATGGGGAGATGTTATGGAGGTTTGGGAGTTACAATCATAATAGTGATAAGTAGTGGGAGGTTATTTACATCATGGTTGAAAGTAGTGGGAGTAGTGGATATCCACAATTACTAAGGTTTTACAACAGGACTTTTATTATTCTTTCACTTTAAATATTATTCAAATAAATATTTTAGTATTATACAAATATTTTAAAAACACCTTCTTTATTTTCTTTTACTTTTTTCTCTCCAAAATATAAGATACTCTCTGTATATGACTTTAGCTACAATCTTTTAAAGGCCCAAGATCGAGTACCTTTTGAACCACTTAAATTAGAATTAGTGTTGAGAATCCCAGCAGAAAGTCCATTCTGTTAGACATAGCAAAATTATATAACTTAATTTGTCATACAAAACAGTGGAAAAGAATGATATGGAAACGAGTCAGAAACAAAGATAGTGAGAGCGACAAAAGTAATTTATCAGCCCAGGCATGCATGTTGTGTTATTTGGTTGATCATATGGTAATGATATGGTTTATTCTCGTTAAAGAACAGAGTAAGTCCTCTCTTGGTTTTAACATAACTACAATAACTTTTTTTTTTCTTCCATAAGCTTCATAGACCAACTCTTCAGAAGTCCTGGCAAGTGTACTATAGGAAAACAATCTAAAAAAATACATCCCGTCCTCTTCAGATCCCACTTGTGGTATCACACTAAATTTGTTTTCGTTGTTGTATGTGTGCTGCAGCATTTTGTGAAAGAAGTGCATGGACTGATGTTGCACAGTTACTGTTTAAACAGGTTAGGAGCAATGACTACATATATTTTTCTGATGCTTTCACCTTTATATCTAATAGTAGTAGTAAAAATGAATTGGTTATACAACTAAGGGGTGGGAAAATTAGATGACTTAAGCTAAAACATCACCTCAACTGGATATAATAGTTCCATTTCTTATTTTGAAATGCAACAGAAAAACTTGTTTTTTGCTGAATTTAATACAAAATTAAGTTCAGTGGTCATATGGACATGTTAACATAACATGTGCACAAATGCTAGCTAGAATAATTTAGTAGGTAAACTTCTCTTTTACCCAAACTTTGAGGTTCTAGCTTCTTTAAAGTCTTGATCACAAATTTACCAATTATTATCACGAGAAAGATAGAAAATGCTGCCACTTATTTCCAGGAGAGCTAAACTCTCCCAAATCATCATCACGTACTCTGCAGCATCTAGTTTGAACAAAAAAGTTCTATGGGATATGGCTCGAAAATCCTACGGTGGTTGAGTTTGAAGGCTAGCTCACTTAGTGAGCTTCCTACCTTCCACGATTTAGGTGGAAGATTCAATCTAGATATTTTCTCTTTTCTTGTGTTTAGAGTTGTGCTAGTAACATGGACGAGGCTCAAATATCTCCACATATTTATTGTTGATGACAGAAATATTCTCATGATCAAAAGTAAGTAATTGAAATCCCTCATTACTTAGCACATGAGATGCTAGTGTCATCATGCTCTCTTTTAAAATTTTTGGTCAAGCATAATGGCTTCTTGATTTTTCCGCTCCTCCTCAAGTTGTTTCTATACTTCTCTTAGCTGGTATTGTATATTCTCTCGTTTACGACGTTTTTCTTGTTACGCCCCACAATATTACGTCGATATTTCGTCTCGCAATATTAAATAACGACGTTGTTGCACCCTGTAGTATTGTACGTTGAATTTGTCGTAAGTTAATAGATATCAGTCCAAGGAAAAGATTATTTGGAGATTATAAGGATTAAGCTATTTCAAATAAGTGATGAGTAAATTCGTGAAGGTGAGAGGGGAAGCAAGTCAAAGAAAATAAATTTTCGTCCAAGTTTGGCATGTTGGGATAAAATTCGGGCCGAGCGTTAATACCCGATTATGGACTAGTATCATACGAGGTACCATATGACCATGATAGAATGATGTATAAAGTATATTAAAAATAAATAGAATTTTAAGTAATTTGAAATAATTTTTAATTATACAGTTAACTGATTAATTATCAGGTAACAGGACATTACCTAATTAACTAATAAGTGGATAAACATTAATAATTTCCACACCCAAAACATGGCAGCTAGCCATATGATAAAGAAATGACAAGGGATATATTAGCTTAGGTGGATATCTAGGAATCAAGACTTTAACGTGGAAAAGAAAAGTCTAGTTAGTCTCTTACTCATAAGACATAAGCCTCTTAGTAGAAATGATATACTTTTCTTTCAAATTCAAAAGAGCTTCAAAAACAGAAGCTAAATCTAAATCATATATCACTTTAGCATTCTGATGGGTTGATAAATACAAGGCCTTTCGTTAGCCATCCTTATGATTTTCAACAAAAACGTGAATTATTGCAACTAAAGGAAATCCAACGAAAATTATTAGCAACGTAAAATTTTGCAGTTCTAAAGGAGTACGGTGAAACCTTTTCCAAAAACGTCATACGAAATTTTTTTCTATTCCAGGCATGTTAAGGCTAAGCTCTTCCTTCATTTTGCATGATCTCGTAATTACACGAGTTTGATAACGAGGCATAAAGAAAAATTCATATCCCGAAATATACGTATATTTTTGTAACGACCCAGTCGGTCGTTCTGAGAGTTTAGCCATGTTCTCCCCATTTCTGCTTCATTCTTGTATGGTTCGGCTCTTTTGTTTTGCGTTGGGTTGATTGGTTCGGGTTCGGAGTGGTTGTGGAGAGAAATGAGACACTTAGTCTCTTAGTTTGGTGATTTAGTTAGAAAAGTCAACCGGAAGTTGACTTATAGGTAAATGATATTGGAATGTGGTTGTTGTGGCTTGGATAGCTTCATTAGGTGATTTGGGACTTTGGAGTGTGTTCGGAATGTCATTCGGAGGTCTGGAGTAAAATTAGGCTTGAATTGGTGAAATTGATTTTTTGGCGATTTCTGGTCGGCAGTGGAAAATTAGCTATCAGGGTCGGAATGGAATTCTGAAAGTTGGAACAGGTTCGTAGTGTCATTTGGGATGTGTGTGCGAATTTTCAGGTCATTCGGACGTGCTTTGGGTGGTTTCGGCATCGTTAGCAAATTTCGGAAGTTTAGAAATCCTTAGGTTTGAATTTTGGATTTGATTTGGTGTTTTGATGTTATTTTGAGTGTTCCGAGGGTTCGACTAAGTTGGAATACTTATATATGACTTGTATGTACTTTTGGTTAGGGCGCCGAGGGGCTCGGGATTGATTTCGAATGATTTTGGAAGGTTGGAAGTTGGAAAAAATGCAGCAAATTGGCTGCTGGTGCAGGCCTTCTGGTGTGGCCGCACCTGCAGACGGGGAGCCGCAGGTGCGGAAGACCTTGCGCAGATGTGGAGGTAGGGAACCTGGCCTGGGAGCGCAGGTGCAGAGGTTGGATCGCACCTGCGGGCCCACAGGTGCATGTAGAAGACCGCAGATGCGGATATTGCCTTAAGTGAGAATCCGCACCTGCGAGGATTTTCCCCAGGTGCGGCGCCGCAGGTGCGTTGCATGGGGTCGCAGGTGCAAGAGTTCTGGGCAGAGCCTATATAAGGTTGCCTTCACGAATTTTCATTCATTTCTTCACCATTTTTTATGGATTTTGGAGCTTAGAGCTGGGATTTCAAGGGGGAATTAAGTGTATTTAGTGAGGTAAGCTACTTGGACCTTGTATCTTATGTTTATGACGATTATTCCATTGTTTAATCATGTTTTAGTGGATAAATTTGGGATATTAGGGCTTGAAATTGGAAAGTATAAATTGGGGATTTGAGGGGCCATTTGGAGTCCGATTTTGATGCATTTGGTATGTATGAACTCGTGAAAGCGTAAGGATTCTATTTGTGTGATTTTTATCGGAATCTGAGATGTGGGCCCAGGGGTCGGGTTTGGTTAATTTCCAGACTTTTGATGTAAATTGGTTATTTTCGAGTGGGCTTTGTTCCTTTAGCATATTTTGATTATATGAATCTGTTTTGAATAGATTCGGGGCGCGTTGAGGCCGAGTCGAGGGGAAAAAGTATCGATGAGTAGTTTTCATCCGGTTGGAGGTAAATAGCGAACATAAATCTAGACCTGAGGGTATGAAACCCCCGTATTTCGTATTATTTTGATAAATAAGGTGACACACATGCTAGGTGACGGGCGTGTGGGTGTGCACAGGTAGGGATTGTGACTTGGTCCTTCCCGTAGCGACAAGTAAGCCGCGTGTTTGATTTGAAATCATATGACATTTCGTGTTTCTGAGAGTTATACTATATTTTGGATTATATGCCATGTTTGGGGCCTTGTGCCGACCTGTTTGGACCCTAAGGGGTGTTTTACTACTATTCTCACACTGTTTTCGATAGAAAATATAATCTCAGTGATGATTTATACTTGTTTATTGTTCATTCCTGTTTATCACCCTATTTTCAAACAAATGAAAGATATTTTAGGTTGAGTCCCCGTGATTTGTGGTGAGTTGCCCGAGTGGCTTGTGAAAGTGATGACTGAGCAAGGTCGAGAGCCGGATTGTGAGGATAGTGATGGATCGTGCTGCACGCCGCAGCATTATATATATATA
>ML424954.1:0-37084 GCA_005239525.1 Nicotiana knightiana
AATTTAGTCTCGCATCAGCAAGCGATATAATTGACCGGCTAGGTCGGACAACAAGAATTCCAAATAGAACTACACTAACACATAGAACGATTACATGTGAGAGCTAATAATCAGTAAAGACTACCAATTGATTGACAAAATTACAAAAGAGGAATTGAAAACCAAAGCATGGCATACTAGTCGAGAATAAGAAGAGAAAAAAAAACAAGAGCAAAAGGACGAGATTATTTACCACTACTCGAGGCGACGATTCCGACCTTTGAGCACCCTTTTCTTAATGATAGACGATGGTTCAACCATACTTGAAATCACATCCTTGGCGCTATCATCATATCACAAAGAAAAGAACGCTTAAGAGTTAGGAAGAAAAATTGGAGGAAGGCGTGGCAGCTTGGTGGTGGTGAGACGGCAGAAAGGGGTCGGCGGTGGTGGTGGTGTTTTTTGGGGGGTGAATCTAGAGGGAAAATGTATATACACTTGAGATATACACGTTTATGTAAGATTTGTGGGGTTGGGTGGTCCTATTTGTCACTAATTCGAGAAAGAAAAGAGGAAAATTTGGGTGGCTAGTGTTTCAGATTTAGCCAGATTTATGGAGCTTGGTGAGGATTTCGGGGACTTGGGGTTTGGATATGGAAAGAGGAAGAAGAGACAAGGAGATGGTGAAAAAATAAGGTCTATTGAAGGTGGCCCGCTGCCAGTGGGCGATTTTCGGTCGGCGGAGATGGGTGGCGTGCAGTTGAGTATAGAGAGATGAGAAAGGGTGAGAAGAGAGAAGAAGAAGATGGGAAATAAAGGGGGAAATGGGGAAAACTTTTGGGTATTGTAGGGTTTAAATATTGGGGATGGAGAATGAATGAGGGCCATTGGATCAAATGAGATTGAATGGATGAGATTGCATCTTAATAGCTTGGCCAAAACTATATCGTTTTGGGTGTCTGCCAGGCCAACCCATAGGTAATGTCATGACTAATTTTCCTCATATATCAGTCTAATGAAAGCATTTTCTGAAAAAGGTGACCGAACCTTACTTTCGAGGTTGTATACAAATCCTTGGCTATAAAGGAATCAGGTCAGTGTAGTTCATGGAAAATTTTGGTAGCTGGGACTACCGGACACTGGAGTTAAAATTGTTGTTGTTGTTGCTGCAGTTGTTGCTGTTACATCAAAATAAGAAGTGAGCTACATATTCCTGCAAGCTAAGATTTACAAAATTCTTATCTATGTGTCTTCTGGAGTCAAATCGTTATTCTTGACTTGCTCGCTTGTGTTGACCTTAGATTGGATCTTGATTCTCCTTGAAGAAAAGATTATGACTTAATATCGATTTCTTGCTTTCTGGATCAGAATTTGAGAAGATGAATCTTGAGAAGCTGGGTTGCTGACGCATTGTCAAAGTTAAGTCCAACTATCCTATGATCGTCCTTCTGATGATAACTGAAACTGCAAGCTTCGATCGTCACAAACTGTGCTCTGCGGCGGGGCCTGCAAAGCCATCAAAGACGAACAAAAATTTTCTGCCCCAGTTTGGACTAGGAAAATTTGTGAGTTATTAGAGAAAGCTATAAACTATCTAATTTATTGAAAGGCAGACGAAAACAGTAGTATAAACTAGTTAAACAAGATAAAATTTTGTAACGAGGGATTGTGTACCCTACGTTACCAGAGGATATGTAATCAGGGGTCAGTGCCTTGTATTACTGAAGATGGATGTAACCAGGGGTTGGAACCCTGTATTACTGAAGATGAATGTAGCCAGGGGTTAGAACCCTGTATTACTGAAGAGGAATGTAGCCAGGGGTTGGAACCCTGTATTACTGAGGAGGCATGTAACCAGGGGTTGATACCCTGTATCACTAGAAATGAATGTAACCGGGGGTTGATACCCTGTATCACTAGAAAGGAGTGTAACCGGGGGTTGGTACCCTGTATTACTGAAAGAAGTCTAACCAGGGGTTGGCACCCTGTATTACTAAAAGGAATGAAACCAGGGTTGGTAACCTGTATTACTGGAAGGGAAAGCAACCAGGGATTGCCGCCCTGTGTCACTAGGAATGAGTGTAACCAGGGGTTGGTACCCTGGATTACTGAGAAGGAATATAACCAGGTGTTGGTACCCTGTACTACTGATAAAAGAGTGTAACCAGGGTTTGGCACCCTGTATTACTAATAAAGTGTTGAATCCTTCTAGGCGAAAAGGTTCTACCTAGGTTAAGCTACGTAAAACAACCTGAGCGAAGAGTACTTCTACGCGGAACTATGAGCTGGATCCCTCTAGGCGAAAAGGGTTCTACTTGAGTTAAGCTACGTAAAACAACTTGAGCAAAGAGTACTTCTATCTGGAACTACGAGTTGGATCCCTCTAGGCGAAAATGGTTCTACCTGAATTAAGCTACCTAAAACAACCTGAGCGAAGAGTAATTCTACCCAGAACTACGAGCTGGATCCCCCTGGGTGAAAAGGTTCTACCTGAGTTAAGTTACGTGAAACATCCTGAGTGAAGAATATTTCTACCCGGAACTATGAGCTGGATCCCCCTAGGCGAAATGATTCTACCTGATTTAAGCTACGTAAAACAACATGAGTGAAGAGTACTTCTACTCGGAACTATGATCTGGATCCCCCTAGGCAAAATAGTTCTACCTGAGTTAAGCTACGTGAAACATCCTGAGTGAAGAGTACTTCTACCCGGAACTATGAGCTGGATCCCCCTAAGAGAAATGGTTCTACCTGAGTTAAGCTACGTGAAACATCCTGAGTGAAGAGTACTTCTACCCGGAACTATGAGTTGGATCCCTCTAGAGGAAAATGGTTCTACCTGAATTAAGCTACGTAAAACAACCTGAGCGAAGAGTACTTCTACCTAGAAATACGAGCTGGATCCCCCTGGGTGAAAAGGTTCTATTTGAGTTAAGCTACGTGAAAAATCCTGAGTGAAGAGTACTTCTAACCGAAACTATGAGCTGGATCCCCCTAAGAGAAATGGTTCTACCTGAGTTAAGCTACGTGAAACATCCTGAGTGAAGAGTATTTCTACCTAGAACCATGAGCTGGATCCCTCTAGGCAAAAAGGGTTCTACTTGAGTTAAGCTACAAAAATGGGAGGTATGGACAGTAGTGATGCATGCTAAAAAAATAAAAGAAAATGGCGATTTTGAGGAGCTTACGTTTGGGGACATTCGTCCTTTGAGAATTGGCATTTATGCACTTCTTTGTTCCTACTTCAAACAAAGAAATTTTTGTGAGTTTTCAAAGTGGGGTTTGATTTATGGCCTTTATGCCCTGTTGCAGCTTGAATTCACGGCAACTCCACTGCTGAAGTGGTGATTCTATCAGTGTGGTACCAAGGTGCTTGGATACTCTGTTTTGCATTCTGGAGACCTTGTTTTCCGGCGTTTCCCCAGGCTGTTTCATACTCAGATGTCCATGGTACCGTTAACCCTTGTCCCTAAGGCAATGCAATTTTTCCCTTTAAAATCAAACTCAGTTGTCTTGCACCCAGTACCAGTTTGTGTTCGTAGTGCTTATCAACTTTTCTCATGAAGAAGGTCCCGCTTAGGCGACCTTTTCCGTTTCTTTGAGGCACTTTGTTCTCCTTATCGAATGAGATCACAGATGGATTCTGCCTTTCGTCAGTGCCATATATGCCCCAAATTGTGCTCGGTATTACGTGGAAACTGTAGCCAGTTTTGCATCCATTTCTCTACTTCGCTTTTGATGCAAGATTAGACCAAAAGGGACTCAAGGAAAAATTACGGATAATAATAGAAGAATAATTGAAGATGAAAAAGAACTGTTCTTAAACAAAAGATGTCCCTTTCGGGGAAAGAAATAGGGAGACTTATCTGGAAGTATGTGCCGACTTCAATGAATCATAACATACATTTTGAACTGGACGTATGATCCGTCTAAGCTGTCTAATTCTCAAAATCCACCGCAAATATTCATCTTGAAATTGTCTTGGGTTGTGCTAATGCCGGAGTATTCAAAACCCTCATTTGGCTAGTAGCGCCCTTTGCAGGTTTTCGCTAACTGACCTCTCTCATTTCTCTACTCACCGTCGCCTTATGGTGCCCATTTGGATTTTCACCAATAAGACTCTCTCATTTCTATGCTCACTGTCGCCTTACAGTGCCCATATGGGTTTTCACCAATAAGATTCTCTTATTTGTTCTTCTTCTTCTTCTTCTTCTTCTTTTTCTTCTTTTTTTTAACTGAGATACGACATGCGGAAGGTTGCCCAATGACCCTAGCATGGGGACTTCCAATATTTTCAAAGATTGATCAAAAGTTCTTAACAGGGAGAAGGCGAAAAGAACCTTGAACTGAATTACAACTTTCGGAGTCGTTTCTACAGAAAAACCATAAAATAAAACAAACTTCTGCCCCAGTTTTGGAGTATTGGGATTATGGATTTTTTGTTGTGATGGGACCGAACCCAGGGTAAGGCTGCCTACATATCCTTTCGGAATCAGGTCGGACGTAGTTCAATGACTCAGAAGATTGGTTGTATTGGCTTCTTTTTTTTATTTTTTCTTTTGTTGCAAGTACACATGTTTTAAAAAGCGAAAAACAAAGAAGACAAATACAGCTCAAAAGGGTTAACAAGTGGGTGACACCTATTTGGAACAACGAGCAATGATAGCCTTCGTCATCTCGATTATGAGAAAATCAAGTGTGAAATTTCCACAATGGGTATATATCATACATAATATGTTTTGACTGCATCTGCGTTAATAGTCATGCCTGGTACCCTTCCTTCTTCATCTACCAAGTGCAAGACCCCTTTTGGTAACACTTTCTTGATGATGTAGGGTCCTTGCCAGTTTGGGGCGAACTTTCCTTTAGCTTCTACTTGGTGTGGAAGAATGCATTTCAGAACGACTTGGCCCACCTTGAAGTGCCTTGGACGCACTTTCTTGTTGTAAGCGGGTGCCATTCTTTGCTGGTATAACTGGCCAAAGCACACTGTTGCTAGCCGTTTTTCATCAATCAGCATTAGTTGTTTCTAATCGGGTCTTTACCCATTCTGTATCTTCAATCTCCGACTCTGAAATGATCCGAAAAGAGGGAATTTTGACTTCAGCCGGTATTACAGCTTCCGTTCCATATACCAACAGATAAGGAGTTGCACCAACAGATGTACGAGCAGTCGTCCGGTATCCCAAAAGAGCAAAAGGCAACTTTTCATGCCATTGTCTGGAACCTTGGATCATCTTTCTAAGAATCTTCTTGATGTTCTTGTTCGCCCCTTCAACATCTCCATTGGCTTTTGGCCGGTAAGGGGTAGAATGGCGATGCATAATTTTAAATCGCTCACATACCTCCTTCATCAAATTACTATTTAGATTGGTTGCATTGTCAGTGATAATGGTCTTTGGGATACCAAAAAGACAGATGATGTTGGAATGAACAAAGTCTACCACTTCTTTCTTGGTGACTGCTTTGAAAGTGACGGCCTCCACCCACTTGGTGAAGTAATCAATTGCAACCAAAATGAATCTATGACCATTTAAAGCCTTTGGCTCGATTGGCCCAATAACATCCATTCCCCAAGTAACGAAGGGCCAAGGAGAGGAAATGGGATGCAACTCCGAAGGTGGCGAGTGAATCAGGTCACCATGAATCTGGCGTTGGTGACACTTGCGAACAAAACTGAAGCAATCTTGCTCCATAGTAAGCCAATAATACCCTGCCCGCAGAATCTTCTTCGTCAAAACATATCCATTCATGTGAGGTCCACATACCCCCGAATGCACTTCACTCATGATCCGATCAGCTTCTGTGGAATCAATGCATCTCAACAACTTCAAATCGGGGTCCTTTTGTACAAAATTTCCCCATTTAGGAAGAAACCGCCGACGAGTCGCCTTATAGTTCTTTTTTGATGTGCCTTGGAATGCTCTAGATATTTCCCTATTTTCAGGAATCATTTTATGTCATGATACCATGGTTCACCATCTGGTTCTCTCTCAATAGTATTGCGGTAACCGTGTTGATTCTGAACTTGGATTCCAATGGATCAATATGAGTGTTACCGGGATAAGGGAGCATCGAGGCTAAGGTAGCCAAGGCGTCGGCTAGCTCATTGTGAAACTTGGGAATGTACCTGAAATCGATGGATTTGAATCTTTTGCTCAAGTCTTGCACACATTGTCTATATGGAATAAGCTTGATGTCTCGAGTCTCCTATTCTCCTTGGGCTTGCTAGATAAGAAAATCAGAATCTCCCATAACCAATAGTTCATGCACATCCAGATCGAGGGCCATTTTCAGAACCATGATACAAGCTTCGTATTCTGTCGTATTATTGGTACAAAAGAACGGAGTTGGGCCGTTGCAGGGTAATGTTGTTCGATAGGCGAGATGAGTATTGCCCCGATCCCAACTCCTTTGATATTGACATCCCCATCAAAATACATTTTCCATACATGGCTATTGTCCGGAATTACTTCCTCTATTGAGTTGACATCTTCGTCTGGGAAGTATGTGCTCAGTGGCTTGTAATCATCATCAACTGGATTCTCTGCCAAATTATCTGCCAAATCTTGTGCTTTCATTGCAGTGCAAGTGACATAGACAATGTCGAACTCTGTGAGCAGAATCTGCCATTTTGCGAGCCTACCAGTGGGCATCGACTTTTGAAAGATGTACTTCAAAGGATCCATTCTGGATATGAGGTAAGTGGTTTAGGCTAGGAGATAATGCCTCCACTTCTGAGCAACCCAAGTCAAGGCACAACACGTCCTTTCTAAAAGGGTGTACTTAACCTCATAATTGGTAAACTTCTTGCTCAAATAATAGATTGCCTGTTCTTTTTTGCCTGTCGCATCATGTTTCCCCAGAACACATCCAAAATAATTATCCATCACCGATAGATATAAAAACAAAGGCCTACGAGGTTCAGGTGGGACTAGTACAGGGGGTTTTGACAGATAGTCTTTGATCCTATCAAAAACTTTTTGGCAATCGTCCTTCCACTTTATAGCAGCCTCCTTTTTCAACAACTTAAAGATGGTCTCGCACGTGGTTGTGAGCTGAGCAATGAACCTACTGATGTAGTTCAACCTCCCGATCAAACTCATGACTTCCTTTATATTCTTCGGGGGTGGAAAATCTCGAATGTGACTTTATCTTAGATGGATCCAATTCGATGCCTCTCCGACTGACTATGAAACCGAGGAGTTTCCCAGATGGAACCCCATTGCACACTTGGCTGGATTAAGCTTAAGGTCATACCTTCGAAGCCATTCGAAGAACTTTTTCAAATTGCGCACGCGATCAGCTTGTGTCTTTGATTTTATGATGACATCATCGACATATACTTCTATCTCTTTGTGCATCATGTCGTGGAAAATGGTGTTCATGGCCCTCATGTAAGTTGCCCCTGCATTCTTCAAATCGAATGGCATGACCTTGTAACAATAAGTAACCCATCAGACTTGCTTTGTTCAGGTCTCTGTAGTCAACACAGACTCTAGGTTTTCCATCCTTTTTTGGAACAGACACAACATTTGCCACCCAGGTGGTGTATCAGACAGCTCTAACCACGTTGGCGCACAACTACTTCATTATTTCCTCTTTGATTTTGTCACTCATGTCCGTTTTAAATTTTTGTTGCTTTTGTTGGATTGGTGGAAAATCAGGATACGAGGGAAGCTTATGAACCACTAGATCAGCACTTAAACCCGGCATATCATCATAAGACCAAGCAAACACGTCTCTTTATTCAAATAAAAGTTGAATCAAGGAATCTCTGGGTTTTTTCCAGTGTGAATGCTTATCTTTGTTTCTCTAACTTCTTCGTGACTTCCGATATTAATAGACTCAGTTTCATTGAGGTTGGGCTTATGCTTATTTTCAAATTGTTCCAACTCTCTTGTTATTTCCTCAACAGCCTCATCTTCGTCATATTCAACCTCTTGATGNAATGACTTGAATTAGTAAAAGGAAAAGATACAAGATTTAATACGAAACTGAACTGCATTTCATTGAATTCGAAAGGATAGAAGGGTTAACATCAAAACAAAACAAATACTGAGATGTTTGGATTACAACCCTGAAAGCAACCCAAAATACAAAAAGAAACTGCAAAAGCAAACTACCAAGACTCCTTCCTTGTGGGGAGAGGAGTTGCTTCCCAATTGTTGAGCATGGTATCTGGGCCAATTAGTTGCACATCGGCACGACTAATGCCTTTACCATCCTGGATCATATTCACTTCAGAGAATATCTGGCTGAATCCATGGCAAATTTCATCAATGTTTTCTTGCGCCGAGGAATGTTGACCTTCTTGGAATCGTGGCTTGACAAAAATGTAGATTAATGTGAGGGATAGGTTGTTGCAAGACCCATCTGTGCTTTTTGCGGTGTTTGGCTTTGTCTTCGTCTGCTTGTGTTGGCCTGAAGCCTAAACCGAAAGTACCCTGGTTACTGAATGGAGAAATGGGCTCCGAAATTCCTAGCAATGATGGCCCCAAGCCTTTTCCTGGCTCATAACCTTGTCTCAGCATGAGTGTCGCTACCATTACAGATGTGGCGGAAAGATGAGGATGCAGAATGGGCCTTCCTTCCTCAACATGGTCCACAACAACACCTTCAAAAGCCTGATAGACAATGGAATCACACCCTTGCTTGGCCTCAATACAGGGGATTAATGGGTCTTTATAAATGGACGACTCGTCTTCCCCATGAACAATAATGGATGGCACAGCTCGGGTCGTATGGATCCATGGCCTTCCAAGAAGAAAGTTATAAGAAGTGTCCATGTCCACTACTTGGAAGATAATTTCGAAGTCAACCGGTCCCAATCATCATGGTGGGGTTGATCTCCCCAATGGTATCTCTCGCTGAGCCATCAAAATCCCGGATACGGACATTGCTGGGTCAGATTCTGTCTATATTGATCTTCATGCTTTGCAAGGTGGAGAGAGAGAATACATCTATGCTCAAGCCTCCATCAACCATGACTCGCTTCACGTAGTGCCCCTCACATTTAACAGTCAAGTGCAAAGCCATGTGGTGCCCGGCTCCTTCTTCGGGGAGTTCATCATCAGTAAAGGTGATTCTGTTCACCTCAAAAAATTTGTTAGCCATCTTCTCTAACTGATTCACAGTGGTCTTCTCTGAGACATGTGCCTCGTTCAGGATCTTGATTAGCATACGAGCATGCTCTTTTGAATGTATGAGCAGAGATAGTAGAGAAATTTGGGCATGAGTCTTTCTCATCTGATCAATTATTGAGTAATCCTAAACTTTCATCTTCTTCAAAAACTCTTCTGCCTCTTCTTCGGTGGCTGGTTTCTTTATTGGGAATTGTCTTTCTCTGAGTTACTTGGCCTTCGTCAACTCTTCTGGAGAGTAACACCTCCCCAATCGAGTCAAACCTCTAGTTTCCCCCACTTATTCTATGATTTCCTTGACTTTGTAGGTCATCATAGTTTTGTTGTAGTTCCAAGGAATGGTTTTCGTGTTTGTCACAGGGGGTTGCACGGCAGGTTTGATCATGATCGGCTCTAGACAGTTGTTGTTTTAATCTTCTTACTTCCTCCGACTCTTGCTCAACTGACTGACCGTGGGGTCGTCACTGACCAACTCGATTTCATCATTATTAGCCATTGGTACCTTTCCTTTAGATCTGGTGAAGTAATGATGTGTTGCCAGTTTCACCACAAACCAACCACCTTAAGCTTACTGGTATAAGAGACAACAAACGTGTTAGGGTTAAGCATTTTACATATATAAATCACACGTAGTATGCCATGTTCCTAACATTGTCACCAGTTCTAACATGCTTTTGGAAGGCTTCATATTTCATCCCGGCTTATAAGGCTGTTGCTTAATGACACTCTCAATTTTTTTTTTCTCTTTCTCATTTTCATTTTTTTTTCGCTTCTCTTTTCACTCACCTCACTTTGTTCCCTTATTGAATTATTTTGAACGAACCTTTTAGGGGTTGCCTACGTATCATGTCGTTGCATGAATCAGATCATCACGTTGTTCAGGGACACGACCCTCTTTTTTTCTTTGTACAAAACAAACATTTTTTGGTTCATTTTCGAATTTTTTTCTAAAAAAAAAGATCTTTTTCATTGATTTTCATTTTTTATACAAGACTCAATAACAAGAATTACATAAAGATAACCATTTAAACAAGACCAGACTTGACTCAAATAGACTTTTTATGAGAAAGGGAAAAATAATCAAGACTCAAAACAACAAAAGGCTCTTACATACTCAAAGACCACAAAGGAACAGTCGAAATGGACTGCCAGCTAAAAGAAGATCTAAAATTCTTCAAGAGATTCCACCAGAATTATTGTAGTCATGGAGCTTATTCCTGCGGCTGACCCCCAACGTCGCGGTATATCCTCTCTAAATCTGCAGATATGTGACGGGCGACGTTCAATGATACTTCAACAAATCGTTCGGGCGTCATTCGCTGACAACTCCTGCAAGCTCGGGAGTTATATGTGGCTACCTCAAGGATCTTTCCCTTAATGTGTTCCTGAGCCAAGTGAAATCTTGATTTTGCTGACTACGGGTCTCAGCTAGATCCAGTGCATCACGCTCGCGCTCCAAGGCCATATCCCTTTGGCGCGAATTTACAGTGACTCCCCCTCCAACCGATTAATCATACTTTAGTAGTGATCTCTTTATATTTCAAACTCCGCGAACTGGCGCTCCTTGCTTGACTCAACTCCCCCTATCTGATCCCTCAAACCTTGTATTAATGGAGCAAAACCTCTGCGCTCATGATCATGAACCACCTTGAACTGAGCTTATTTTTCTTCCTATTGTTGAGCGGTAGTGATCACTTTTTTCTGCCTAATTTGAGCTTTGAGTGCTCGCCTCTCTTGTGACCACTTAGCCTTTTCCCGCTCGAAATCAACCTATTGTATGTCCATGGCTGTCTCCAGAATGCCTTTATCTTCTTGTAAAATGTGAATACGGGATTGGAACTCTAGTGTTACTTCCCTTCTAGTTTCTCTAACTCTAGCCTCAATCTCCTCTTCCCAATCAACCACATCTTGTATGGATCTTTGTGGCCTTTGCTCCGGGATAGCCTAGTTGTGAAACCACTCAAGGTATGCAAGGCTTACCTCCCCACGTTCATGATCAGCTACCATCTTGTCCAAATCAGAAAATCGACCACCAAACCAAACCTTTTGTGCATATGAATCCCTTCGAGTTTCCTCTACCTTGAATTCCCACACGAACGGGCGCTTGTCCTCAGTTGGGGGCCTCTTTTGCTCTCTCCCTAGCTGGCGCATGACGCGTAGGGTTGGAAACCTCTAAACCCATGAGTATGAAGAACGGACGATACGTCGACATATGCATGACCCTGGCGGAAGGGAACCAATAATAGTTCCAAGTGATTCTATGAGCACTCAACGAACCGAGCAATGTCCGCCAAGCCCTCACCCCCTCTGGAAGATTACAACTTACGGCCCTGTCTGAGTGACATCCAATGTAATTCAGCCAATTGTCATTGAAATTTATTACTATTGGATGATGATAAAGGTGCTTTATGAACCACATATGCAGCAGAATGTTGCATCCCTCGAAGTAATATTCACCCTCTTGGTAGCGGGTCAAAGCTCGGAAAATATCTCCCAGAATCATGGGAAGAATGGTGTGATCCTCGCTGGTTTGCAAAAATTAGACTACCGCAGTTAATCGAATTCTGATGCGCCCACCACGCTTTGGAAAGACCATGATCCCCAGAAATGATATCATGAACGCGAAGACTCTCAAATCCCTCCATGCATCGTAACTCATTTGGTTGACGAATTCTGTGCCCAAGAAGTTTTCAAACCCTTTCTCATCCCCAAATCTGTCATAGAAATATTCCAACGGAACCCAACCTTTGTCCAGGTAACCTATTGGAATTAGACGGAGGCATAAATTTTTCAAAAAGTTGTTCACACCAACTTTTCTCGGAGCAACAGGCTTTTTCCCACGAAGTTTCCTCCCTAATCCGGTAAACCCACCTAATTCTTCCAATTTAGGCGTCATTTCACAATCTTTGAACCTGAAGACGTTGTTCAGGGGGTCCCAAAAATATACTAGAGCCTCGATTAAATCTCTGTTAGTCTTAATCCCCATGATGTTTGTGAGGAACTTGAGGTGCTTAAATACTTGATTCTGCTCCCGTGTCGCAGAACTAGCCGACCAATTACAGAGACTACTCGGGGTCTTATCTCTTATCAAGAACATAGGAGGTGTCTCATCCCTTACCCGTTTCTGATTGCTTCTTTGTGGAGAATTCATGGTGAACCTAAGAATAAGATAAAAAGGGGTCAGGACTTTCCTAAGCTATATGAAATTCTGATTATTCATTTTATTTATTTATTTTTTAATTTTAAAAAAAATGTCATTTAGGTCTCGATCTATTTACTATTTTTGGAATTAGCAGACACAAAAAGTAAGAAAATGGCTATTATTATGAAAATGGCCTTTTGATACTTCCACAGAAGGTTTAAAGAATTTCTCGAAAAAAATGGCTGAGCATGGAGGCAAAAATAATAATAAAAAACAAAATAGGCAAAATAAACAAAATGGCTACTTTAATGAAAACGGCCCTTCGGTACTCCTGAGAGAGGTTCAAAAGCTGTCTCGGCATATATAACCAGACAAAACTAGATAAGATGGATATTTTTTGCGAAAACAGTCTCTCGGCACTTCCGCAGAAGGTTTTAAGCAATCTCGACAAAAATGACCGGTCATAAAGGTAAAATGGTAAAAAGAGAACAAAAGGTGGACAAAATAACTATTTTACAAAAAAAACGACCCTTCAGCACTTCCGAGGAAAATTTTAAGGTTGTCTTGGCAAAATGGCCAGAATACGAGGGAAAAGCATTAAAAAGTGACCAAAAATAGCGTTTTTTAGGAAAATTTTATGCACATATGAAATTTTAAGTTCTTTTTTTTTTTTTTGAAAAATATGGGCTGAACAAGATGGTAGTTGCCTACGTATCATGTGAGAACATGAATCAGATTTTACGTAGTTCGGGAAGATCAGGAATAAAGGAAATAAACTAACTCTTTTTTTTTTTGAATTTTGAATTCTTTCGTTTTTAATTTTCGAAAGAAAGACTTATAAAGGAGAAAGAAAATATTTTTGATTTCAATTTTCTTTTTTTTCATTCTTTTTTTCGGTGAATTTCGAAAGAAAAAATATATTTTTGGATTTTTGGACTTTTATGTTAAAATTATAAAAGAAAGACTTCTAAAGTAAATATTTTTTAAATTTTGAATTTTCTTTTACAACTTTAGAAAGAAAAAAAAATTCTAAAGAATAATGAAAACGTTTTTTTTTTTTTTTGGATTTTTAGAAGTAATTAAAAGAAAATATTTTTGGATTTTTAAAAAAAATTAGGGACCCAAAGAGAGACTTTTCTAAAGTATGAAGTAAAAGAAAATATTTTTGGATTTTTAAAAATTGGGGTCCAAAAGAAAGACTTTCATACAGAAGGAAGTAAATGAAAATATTTTTTTGAATTTTTGAAAATTGTGGTCTAAAAGAAAGACTTTCTATCGAACGAAGTAAAGGAAATATTTTTGGATTTTTTTTAAAAAAAATTATGGGTTGGACCCGATAAAGGTTGTCTACGTATTTCACATCTGGTGAGAATCAAACCCGCGTAGTTCGGTGAAACTGAGTATTTTTCTCTTTTGATTTTTACGAAAATTTATCTTTACACCTCACGCAAGACTACAAAAAAAAACTTAGTAAAAAAAGGATTATTTATACTAAACTAGGAGAATGATTTTTTTTTCTTTTTTTATAATTCCACTCAACTATCTTCTAAAGCCGGCCAACAACGCAAGCAAGCCTTCCAAATGATGTAAAAAGTAGCACATAAGTGGACATGATGGTCTCAAAGAGGATACATGTCTTATACGGACCCGAACCTTGTGCCGAGTTTCGCCAAGTTAAATGCACGTGATGCAAATAAAGTGAACCAACTAGGGATATCCGGCATGAAGTTTGTTCTTCTAGGTTTAAATCCTAGTGGAGAATGTATCTAGACTGGCTTACTCGAGCGGAAAACTCGAACTGAGGAGGGTCACTATACCGGTAGCATTGCTTTCCGGCTTAACTGGTGGTTCCCCCCGCCTAAAACATGTGTGACTAAAATCCTTCACCGGGTGACAAGCACATCAGTTATCTCAAAGAAAGTGGGTTATGTCAAGCAAATGCCCAATTTTTAATTTCAAGAAGACTCAGAGAGGGTGCGTGAGAAGACACTTTATATATACAGTTCAACAATATCAAAGCCGTAAAAAGCAAAAAAGTATCACATTAGGCACAAATAAATCACAATATATACAAAATTAATAAAGCCAAAAGTCAACATGTACAAGCTCAAATTTTGGTTGTCCCCAGCAGAGTCGCCAGAGCTGTCACACCCCTTTTTACCCCCAAAAGATATGATATTATGGATTGTGGGTTAAAGAGTTTCCAATTAAAGTGACAAATTTGAGTAGGGATTATTTTATTTACAGAGTCGCCACTTGAAATTGATTTTTCGGTGTTCCAAGTCACCATTTAATTGAACCCCTAGTCAAAAGAAGGTTTGACTCAATTTTTATCAGTCCGTAAAAACAAATTTCGGGTAAGGAATTCTGTTGACCGGGGAGAAGGTGTAAGGCATTCCCCGAGTCCCGTGGTTTTAGCACGGTCGCTTTATTGACTTAAACTCGGCTTGAATTAATTTTAGACAAACTGTGATTTATAAAATTTTCATGTTTTACCTATCCGCTTTTACTTCTTGACTATTAGACTTATCAAGGAAAATGATTTTGGATAAATTACGTTGTTATAACTACGCTACGCAGGCGAATGCATGATCGAGATGAAATTTATTAGTTTTATCATAACAACTATACGCAAGTGAATACGCAGTTATGAAGAATATTATTAGTATATCATTACTTTTGAAAAAAAAAAACTTACTACATTTAAAGAAATTAATTAAAAATTAACTATCGCACTAAGCAAGTGAATCCACGGTTTTAGCAAAATATTGATTAAATTAAAAATTAACTAAAAACTAAAGAGTATGAAATGACATTGTTGAATTAATTTATTTAATGTTAAACATCACGCAACGCAAGCGATTCCGTGAGTTAAAGCGCGCCTAATAATTGCCTAGCGTTTAAATTGACTATTAAGGTGATTAGGTTATTCAGTCATATAAAAAAATTAATTGTTATTGAAAATATTTGATAATAAAATTGGGCCAGCACATTTTTCATTACCTATGGACCATTTTTCTCTTCTCTTAAGGTTTAAACGACCTAGTAGTCCAACATTTTAAACAAGAGTCACTTTTTGTCTCATCATACTTCATGCGTGACTACAACTATACTAAGTTAATTATTTTTTACCTGTGAGACATTATGACATGCTTGTAACAACAAATCAATACCCACACTACCATATCTCATAGCACTGAACATATAGTCTCAATGTGTACGAACATGAACCAAAAGCAAAAATCATTATATAAAAGTTAATCAAGAAGCTACTTATACAAGAACATAATGGTCCCTTTTTAAAACTTGACATCAAATTGGACTCATGATAGTCAGATCTTTAAACCTTAATAATCTTGAACCAACCAATTTATTCTTGCCTAATTCTGTTGAAACAATCAGACAAACCCAATCATCATCTTTAATGTGATCCTTATCAAGGAGCTTAATGTGAACAATGTAAGATATTTTCTCCTTTCAATGATTAGACGACAATAAATAGAAAGCTAAACACACAACATACTGTGCCAAATAGATGCAAATTATGTAACTAATATACATATGGCTTTATTCTTCCTTTCAATGCTCATTTCCCCCTAAGTTAAAGATAATGTAACACACAAACAGATGTTGTTTTACATAATCATAACTCAAACATTCACCTTTTATTCCAATAGTCTTTAAAGCATGTTTAGAACACTCTGAGCAAAATATTTTCATGGCAACAAAATAAACTGAGGAACTCAAATTTCTTCACTTGCATTCTGAAATTACAGCAGCATTTAAAAGGAATACCTGGTAGCAGAAATATAAGTATCAGCAATGGATCAAATAACAGAAATCAGCAGCATCAACAACAACAACAACCAGCAACTCTTAAACCAAAGAAAATGAACCAGAGATGACCAACAAAGTAATTGAAACCAGCAATGAGTCACTCGGGAATTTTTACAAGATTCCTCTATTTTCTTAAAGGTTTTACATTTAAGAATCGACTCACAAAGCTCACGAGTTTCAGCTTTCTTTTTAACTTACTAAAGATGTTAAGTTGATCTTTTTTTTTTTTGCTTTCAAGTGGTATTCCTTTCTCTGTGAGTAAGGATGTGTAAAGATGTTCAGCATGTGAGATAGAGTGTGTGTTCTTAAGTGTGACAGGATGACCTCTTTAAGTAGGAAAAATAAGTCATTTTGGACAGATTTGGTTCACCAAAAAAACTGTCTAAAAGGACTAACTTTTGTGTGCCAAAACAGTCCATTTTTCACCAAAAATCTAACACAAAGTAAAGAAGTTATGTTTTCTAGCATGCTTAAAACAGTACAAGTAAACTGACATGTACCCTATTTCATGATTGATTATCTAATATTCATCTTTAAACCAACAGAACCAAACTAACTTGCTCAACATAAATCAAACTTCAAACTACAACTCAACTCACTAATTGAATTGACAAAGTAAACATAACTTCAGTCATAACTAAACTAAGTACTCCAACAACTAGATTAAACAAAATAACTTATGCGAATTGACACTGAACAACCGAACTATTGATTAGTGGTAATTGCTTAACTAACAAATCTTCAAAGGCGACATTAACAATAAACTAAGCGGCTAGCTAATTTCGATTTGGATTAGCATAAAACATTGGCAAGCGATATAATCGACCGGCTAGGTCGGACAATAAGAATTCCAAATAGAACTACACTAACACATAGAACGATTACCTGTGAGAACTAATAAATGACAAAATTACAAAAGAGGAATTGAAAACCAAAGCATGGCATACTGGTCGAGAATAAGAAGAGAGAAAAAAACAAGAGCAAAAGGACGAGATTTGGTATTTACCACTACTCGAGGCGATGATTCCGACCTTTGAGCACCCTTTTCTTAATGATAGACGATGGTTCAGTCATACTTGAAATCACATCCTTGGCGCCATCATCATATCACAAAGAAAAGAACACTTAAGAGTCAGGGAAAAAAACTGGAGGAAGGTGTGGCAGCTTGGTGGTGGTGAGACGGCAGAAAAGGGTCGGCGGTGGTGGTGGTGTTTTTTGGGGGGTGAATCTAGAGGTAAAGTATATATACACTTGAGATATACACGTTTAGGTAAGATTTGTGGGGTTGGGTGGCCGTATTTGTCACTAATTAGAGAAAGAAAAGAGGAAGTTTTGGGTGGCTAAGATTTCAGATTTGGCCAGGTTTGTGAAGCTTGGTGAGGATTTCGGGGACTTGGGGTTTGGATATGGAAAGAGGCAGAAGAGACAAGGAGATGGTGAAAAAATGGGGTCTATTGGAGGTGGTCCGCCGCCGGTGGGCGATTTTCGGCCGGCGGAGATGGGTGGCGGGCAGTGGAGTATAGAGAGATGAGAAAGGGTGAGAAGAGAGAAAAAGAAGATGGGAAATAAAGGGGGAAATGGGGAAAATTTTTGGGTATTGTAGGGTTTAAATATTGGGGATGGAGAATGAATGAGGTCCATTGGATCAAATGAGATTGAATGGATGAGATTGCATCTTAATAGCTTGGCCAAAACGACATCGTTTTGGGTGTCTTCCAGGCCAACCCATTTGGACCGGGTTCTAAGTTGCTGGGCTCCGATTTTGGGTCTAATTTTGGTCGAACTCAGTGAAGAACACAACTTAGCCCCCTATTCTAATTCTCTTTTATTTAACTATACACAAATCCTAAATCCTACACATACATACGTAATAAAAATAAAATGCAAAATTAGGTATTTATAGCTGCCCCTCTTTGCTCGAGAACATGAAAAGTTTTCGTGCAAAGATAGGTAATGTCATGCCTAATTTTGCTCACATATCACTCCAATGAAAGCATTTTTTGAAAAAGGTGACCGAACCTTGCTTTCGAGGTTGCATACATATCCTTGGCTATAAAGGAATCAGGTCAGTGTAGTTCATGAAAAATTTTGGTAGCTGGGACTACCGGACACTGGAGTTAAAACTGTTGTTTTTGTTGCTGCAGTTGTTGCTGTTAGATCAAAAGAAGAAGAGAGCTACATATTGTTGCAAGCTAAGATTTACAAAATTCCTATCTATGTGTCTTCTGGAGTCAAATCTTGATTCTTGACTTGCTCGCTTGTGTTGACCTTAGATTGGATCTTGATTCTCCTTGAAGAAAAGATTATGACTCAATATCGATTGCTTGCTTTATGGATCAGAATTTGAGAAGATGAATCTTGAGAAGCTGGGTTGCTGACACATTGTCAAAGTTAATTCCTACTATCCTGTGATCGTCCTTCTGATGATAACTAAAAATGCAAGCTTCGATCTTCACAAATTGTGCTCTACGGCGGGGCCTGCAAAGCCATCAAAGACGAACAAAAATTTTCTGCCCCAGTTTGGACTAGGAAAATTTTGTGAGTTATTAGAGAAAGCTAGAAACTATCTAATTTATTGAAAGGCAGACGAAAACAGTAGTATAAACTAGCTAAACGAGATAAAATTTTGTAACGAGGGGTTGTTTACCCTACGTTACCAGAGGATATGTAATGAGGGGTCGGTGCCCTGTATTACTGAAGATTAATAGCTTGGCCAAAACGATGTGGTTTTGGGTGTCTTCCAGGCCAACCCATTTGGACCGGGTTCTAAGCTGCTGGCTCCGATTTTGGGGCTAATTTTGGCCCAACTCAGTGAAGAACACAACTTAGCCCCCTATTGTAATTCTCTTTTATTTAACTATACACAAATCCTAAATCATACACATACATACATAATAAAAATAAAAATAAAAATAAAATGCAAAATTAGGTATTTATAAGCTATAGAGTAAAGTGTTGCTCCATTTGCCTTCTTGCTAGTCATGTAATCTTGAAGCCACAATGGTGTTTTAGTTGTTCTTCCTGCTTTCCTCAAGGTCTCATAAATGTCAACTCTAGTTGTAGGAGGAAGGCTAGCAATTTCTGTGTCAATATCATCAAGTTGTGATATTACATGTGCAACAAGGTCTGACTGTGTCTCCCCTTAATCTGATCCTAACTTTAAGGCAGTCGGAGAACTGTCTCAAACTCATCATTACAAGAAGAATTATTCTCTTTTGGATTACATGTTGTGTCATGATCAGCCAATGGATTTTGAGTGTGCTCATATGGAGTATCTGTTGAATCATGAGAAGGATCCGAGGGAGTTTGAGCAGTTTGCATTTGCTCATTTACATGATCATAGTGCCCAGCTTCCTCATGATCAGCCAAGTCTCCCCCTATCATGAGGTCTTGTAAGTGCAGGCAGTTCAACACTGAATGGAAAAGAGACAGATATGTCCTTCTTGAATGGAAAAATGTGTTCTTTCAACACATAATCCCCACTCACAAGGAGGCGTTCAGACTCGAAATCCAGCAATCTGTAACCCTTTTGAGTTGTATAGCCAAGAACACAACAGCTTTGGATTTAGGTTAAAACTTGTCATGTTTAGGCTAATTGACTGGATACACAAGCAGCCAAACACCCTTAAGTGTGCCAAGGAAGGTGTTCTTCCATACAGAATCTCAAATGGACATTTCCCATTATGTACAGTAGTTGAAAGTCTGTTAATGACATAGGCGACAGACTCTATGCATTCTCCCTAGAATCTGGTAGGAATTCCTGCTTGAAACTTAAGTACTCATGCAACATCAAGTATGTATCTACGTTTACATTTAACAATTCCATTTTGTTGTGGTGTATAAACACAATTACTTTGATATATGATCCCATAAGAATCTAACAATTCTTTGCACTTGACATTGAGGAACTGAGTACCAGTATCACTTCTAATTATCAATGGAAGGGAACTGTGTTTTAAGCATACGAAGAAATTTCTTTAGAACAACAATCACATCAGTCTTAAATTGTAGTAAGAACACCCAAGTATATCTTGACATATTATCGATAATGGTTAAGAAATGCTGCTTCTTATGATAATTAGGAGTCCTATAAGGTCCTCAAACATCTATATGTAACAGTTCTAAAATATGTGAACTCTTAGAAGTACTGCTAGGAAATGGCCACCTACTCTGCTTAGCTAGTGGGCATATTGGACAATCAGTGATTGAGATAATATTTGTTAATGTATCTAGTAAGAAGTTTATATGCTTCATAGTGCTCACTGAAGGGTGTCCAAGTCTTGCATGCCACAACTATCCATTTGTCTGTTCACTTTATTGAGAAAATTCTTTACTATATAAAGCCCTCATTTATCTCTACCAATACCCCTCACCTTGTAAATGTAAAGGTCCTGAAATATGCAAAAGTCAGGAAAGAAATTGACAGAGTAAGAGATCCCTGGTCAATTTTGGGACTGAGAACAAAATGAATTTGAAATCAGGAACAAATGATACATTCTGCACACTCATGTTATCCAGTAATTCTACAACTCTTATATGAGTAATATCTGCCTTCTTCCCAGTAGGTAAATTAACTTGTTCTCCATTTTGTGGATTAAGCCTCTTTTTTGGGTTAAACAATTCTAGACTAGCAGTGATATGATGTGAAGCAGCTGAGTCAACTATCCACTCACTACATTTTAAATCTTCCATGAGTGTAGTGATTATACCTGTCTTGTTTCCCTGAGAATCATCAACTCCTTTGTTCATCATGGTAAGTATCTGATCATACTGATCTTTGGTGAAGAAATATCCATCTCTCGTGCTGTTAGGATAGAAATTACTTCCTTCACGCATGATTTGTTTTCTAAATCCACATAGGCGAAATTAGCGGTCGCGGAGGCTAAGACTGCTGCTTTTGGTCGGTTGTATGAGGAACTTTGGGGCAAAGGTGGGGACAAAAAGTTATTTCGGTTGGCCAAAGCGAGAGAGAAGAAGGCCCGCGCCCTAGATTAAGTGAGGTGCATCAAAGACGAGGACAATCGAGTATTAATGGAAGAGGTCCAGATTAGGCAAAGATGGAAGTCGTACTTTCATAAACTTCTGAATGAAGAGGGGGATGAAAACATCATTTTATGGCAATTGGGTCACTCCGAGAGTCACCGTGACTTTAGGTATTGTAGGCGCATTAAGGTTGAGGAGGTCGTGGTTGCGATGGGTAAGATGAGTTTGGGCAAAGCGACCGAACCAGACGAGATTCTAGTAGAGTTTTGGAGATATGCGGGTAGAGCAGGATTGGAGTGGCTGACTGGGTTGTTTTAATGTTATCTTCAGGACAAAGAGGATGCCTGATGCGTGGAGGTGGAGTACAATGATTCTGGTGTACAAGAACAAAAGGGATATCCAGAATTGTAACAACTATAGGTGTATCAAGTTAATAAGACATACCATGAAAGTTTGGGAGAGGGTGGTGGAAGGGAGGATAATGACATTGGTGTCTATATCGGAAAACCAGTTCGGGTTCATGCCGATTCATTCTACTACGGAAGCTATCCACCTTATCAGAAGGTTGGTGGAATTATACAGGGATAGGAAGAGGCATTTGCATATGGTGTTTATTGACTTAGAGAAGGCGTATGACAAGGTCCCTAGGGATGTCCTTTGGAGGTGTCTGGAGGTGAAAGGTGTGTCGGTGGCTTACATTAGAGAGATAAAGGATATGTATGATGGAGCTATGACCCGGGCTCGGACTGTGGGAGGTGATTCAGAGCCTTTTTTGGTGGTTATGGGGTTACACCAAGGATCTGCACTCAGCCCGTTCTTATTTGCTCTGGCGATGGACGTACTGACACACCATATCCAAGGAGAGGAGCCATGGTGTATGTTGTTCGCTGATGATATAGTTCTGGTTGATGAGAGGCGAGGTGGCATTAATGGGAGATTGGAGGTATGGAGGCAGGCCCTGGAGTCTAAAGGTTTCAAGTTGAGTAGGACTAAGACGGAATATGTGGAATGTAAGTTCAACAACGTGATGGGGGAAGCGGATGTGGAAGTCAGGCTTGACTCACACGTCATCCTCAAGAGAGAAAATTTTAAGTACTTAGGGTCAATTATCCAGGGAGAAGGGAAGATCGACGGGGATGTTACGCACCGTATTGGGGTGGGGTGGATGAAATGGAGGTTAGCGTCTGGAGTCTTATGTGACAAGATTGTGCCACCAAAACCCAAAGGTAAGTTCTATAGAGTGGTGGTTAGACCGGCCATGTTGTATGGAGCTGAGTGTTGGCCAGTCAAGAATTTTCATATCCAGAAGATGAAAGTAGCAGAAATGAGAATGTTGCGTTAGATGTGTGGGCACACTGGGATGGATAAGATTAGGAATGAAGATATTTGAGAGAGGGTGGGAGTGGCTCCAGTGAATGAAAAGATGCGGGAAGCGCGGCTTAGATGGTTCGGACACGTGCAGAGGCGAAGCCTAGATGCACCGGTTAGGAGGTGTGAGCGGTTGACTTTGGCAGGTACGAGAAGAGGTAGAGGGCGGCCTAAGAAGTATTGGGTGAGGTGATAAGACAAGACATGGCACGGATCCAGATTTCCGAGGACATGAATCTTGATAGGAAGGTGTGGAGGTTAAACATTAGGGTTGTAGGTTAAAAGGTAGTCGAGCGGTTTTTCTATTTGTCCCGGTTTCCCTCTTTGTACCGACGAGTATGATAGTGTTTTGTCTAGCAATATTAGCGATTTATGTTGTGTTTCACACTTTTGCATAATATTTGTGTTACTGCTTTTCCATTTATTTGTTGTCCCTCACGCTGCTGGTATTATTTTTTGGGTTTTATTGTCACAGATCTATTGTCTCTGAGCCTAGGGTCTCCCAGAAACAGCCTCTCTTCCCTATTTGGGGTAGGGGTAAGGTCTGCGTACACTCTACCCTCCCCAGACCCCACTGGTGGGGTTTTACTGGGTAGTTGTTGTTGTTGTTGGCTGAGTACTTCTTTCTTCCTTTGAATTCTGCAGGATATCCCACCAATTTGTAGCAATTATCTTTTAGGTGCCCTTTCATATTGCAGTATTCACACTGCATAAAAGGCTTCTTTCCTTTATAGGGCTGCCCTTGGCTCACTTCCATTGCCAATGGATCAGCCTTCTCAGAACCATCAGATTAGACATTTGGCTTTCATCCTCAATAATCATTGCATAGGATTTAGGGTTGGTTCAACAGTTTTTATGAGTATTTGTCTCCTCGCCTGATCATAGGAGTCATTAAGTCCACTCAAAAACTGAAGCAACCTCTGCGTCTGAAGCAACCTCTATGTTCTCCTTTGATTTTGCACAACCACATCCTGGTGAAGGAACCATGGAATCATACTCTGCCCATAATTCCTTCAGCTTTGTGAAGTATGTTGAAACTGAATCTCTACCTTGAGTTATTGTAGCAATTTCCCTACGTAATTGAAAAATTCCAACTCGATTCACCTTATCAAACTTTTCTCGCAAATCTTCCCAGACTAGGTGCATCTTTGATGCATAGACAATGCCACTAAGAAGGTCCGGTGACACAATGTTCATGATCCAGGAAAGCACAATAGCATTGCATGTTTCCCTATCCTCGTGGAGCTCAGTCTTAAACGAGTCCTTTTTGCATGTGCCTAATACGAATCCCAACTTTCTCTTAGCTTGTAAAGCAATTTGCATCGATCTACGCCAAATACCATAATTCTCTGATCCGGTGAGTTTGATAGAATCAGAATAGAACCCGATGTGTATGAAGGATGTACGAACAGAGGATGAGAGTGATCGATTATTTCTACCGCCATTGTTGAGCTTCAGAAGTTGAGCTTCGAAGATGACGATCTTTGAATCTACTAAAAACGAGATGAATTTGTGAAAACTCCAGTCTCTATTGCTCTGATACTATGAGAATTTACAGTTTATATGTGTTGTGCTCAAGCTTCTCCCATGGAGGAAGCAAGCTCGCTCAATGAGGGAAGCACATGGTTGAACCATATAGAGAGGGAATTGAGAGAGAAAATATCTGATCTCATTAATTCTAGAATGAATACAATAGAATGCATATCTACACGTGTGGTGTCTAAGTTAGCTCATTTCTAGATATGACAGCTGTAAACTAGCTGTCACATTACACTTCACTAACTAACCAACTGCCCAGTGATTAACTAACTGCATATCCTAACATTCTTCCTCCCCGTTGTATCTTTATTAAAGAATTCATGCTTCCAAATAGACCTTACAACGCTCTTTTACCATCTCATGCTTATCCTATGGATATTCGTCACTTGGTCATGGAGAACAACTTATATTAATTATGATCAGTAACTTTCGTGTGTTTCACTATTTTATGTAGTATATTTTTAATAACCGTCTTGGCTCTATTAAGAATTTAAATTGAACGGATTTATTTTAACAATATATTAACAAAACTTATTTATCATTATCATAGCTCTATTGACAACCATTAAAAAAAATTTAAGATTTAAATTTGAAAATTGGACTTTGTAAATTTATTATTTGTTTGGATTGGATGTTGTTGCAAATGATTGAAAATATCTTTTGGAGTTTATATCTCAATTTTGAGGAAGTTTGAGAAAATTCAAGTTGGTTTTGGTTAAAAATATAGAAAGTAGAAAAGAAGACATAAATAAATGATAAATATTTTATATGTTGGGCGTACAAACGACATAGAAAATGTATATAATTAACATAATTGTATACAAGTTACATGTAAAATATAGCATTTGACCGAATTTTGTACAATATAAAATAATATTCAAGTTGTATATAATTTGTACGATTTGATTGGATTTGTAAATATTTTATAAAAATATTTAGTTATTTTTGTTAATAGGGAACCTAACTAAAAGGGGTAGTTAAGTTTAAATTTTCGTATATATCCAAAAAAGTCCTCAATATTTTCCTACTTGGCCCAAACAAATGCCTTCAAGAAGGCTTCGCCACGCACTCGAGTCAACTTCTCACTATTTTCGACTCTATTTGTTTTCCTCAAATTTATAATTTTTAAGTCCATTGATTACAAATTTAGGTAATACTTCACCATCACATACATAGTAAAGTTAAAAAAGTGTTCTCCCTCTTTCAAGTAATAGTAACTAGATGATATAGCTGTCAAATAATCACATGCTCATAATGACTGGGAGCTTGTTTAAATCATTGAGATGTTGATGATTCAATTAAGAAGGAAACCATATACCATTTTCTAATATGACCAAAAGTGGTATCAATTTCTCTTTAACTATTGAAGCAGAGAATGAAAAGTTTCAATTTGTTCAAAATTAGAAATGTAAGTACGTTTAATGATTCCTTACAAGTTGTATTTCTGCTATTTGAAGATAGGTCATATCTCTCCGATAGTTCTTGTGACAATTCGAAATGGGACGCAAAGTCACGGAAGACAAAACTATCTTCACAGCTCTTTCTCCTATTCCAAATTTATGGGGTACATTCATTTATTATGGGTATCTTTACAAAATAGTCTATTAGATTTATTATTTTTTTAATTTATTTTTATATACATAAATTATATACTATCACACATATATTATACATGAATTATATATTTATATTACTGGTTACTTTTAGTTCAAACGAATTGGATGAACGATTATTTAGGTTAATTATTCTTAAAAAAAAGTTAGAAACTTTACTGTGATTTATCAATTGAAAAGGTTTATAATCCAAAACTCTACGCTTAGGGTCTGAATACACAGTTCTATAGAGTCATGCTAAGAAAAGTTATAGTAATATAAAAGAAGAAAGTGATATATGTATATATTGAATAACTTTATAGTACGTATTAATTAATAAGTCGGCTTTCATGTATTGTATGACCATATATAATATAGTGGTGGGACACTTTAGAAGTGATCCATGCAATCTTAATTTTCATTATCAGTTAATTTATTAGTATTTTCTAACTTTTTTCCAAGCATTAGATAAATCAAGGGTTAGTTCTCTCTAACTAATTATTACATCTCTTTTTCCCTGAATCGTGTAATGTCATGCTCAAAAATACTATTCCAAAGATTAGCTTATCTTTCATTAACACGAGAGAGTCAGGTAAAAAGTTACATTCAAATTATTTTGCATCATCTCTAGGTCATTCTATTGTCATTATTTTGTGGATCGAAATATTGTAATGCCAAGCAAAGATATCATAATATAAATATACTTCTTATTAAGGGCTTGTGTTATTTGCATAATTAAATCTAAGATCTTATTAATTTTACCGTACTCACCACTTTTTATGATAATGGATACGCACTATATATAAATGTATATTTTGTTAAAATGTCCAATTATATATAGAGTTTTTCAGCTAATTGTAGCCGACAAATTTGGATTACCACCCCCACCGGAAGGGGGGGGGGGGTTAATTAGTGAAACATTTTTAGTAGATTAATTAGACAGAAAGACCAAACAAGACTATATTAATATCCGAGTTATCTAGAAGTATACATGACTTAATCTTCTTTGGTATTTGTACTTTGATACCGTGATGGGAAGTTGTCACCGTCCGAAATTTATATGCTAATAAAATGATACAACAACAAACACAATCTAATCTAAAGACAAAGTCGGAATTTTAAGTTTATGAGTTCAGAATTCTAATCATTTTAAGTTATTGGGTTCTATATTAATAATTTATGCATGTTTAATAAATTTTTTAAGATAAATATAGGGTTCGAATCAAAGCTACTGGGTTTGACCGAACCCGCTTCCGGCACTCTAGCTCCGCTCATGCTCACAAGTAGGATCTGTGAAAAGTAGTGTGTGTGTAGACCTTGCCCTTGTTGGGTTTTTAAGCTATTAATGATTAAAATATGGTGAATGGGAAATGGAGAGAAAAATGAAATATTTGAGTTTCCCTCCTTGATTGTCCCATATGGGAAGAGGAAAAAGATTTTTGATGGGTATATAAACAATTGCTCTTCTTCTAGCTCATAAAGAGTTGAGAAGAAGGCGAATCTCGCGCCGTTGTCTTCGGCTTCGGCATCGGATTTGGTCAAACGATCGATTGATTATTTTTGGACCAAATTTATTTGTTAATAGTAAATATTAACAGAATTTTTATTAAATATTTATTTTAATAACAAAATATTAATATTAAAATAAATATTAATATTAAATCGAATTGTTATCCAATTTTTATTTTTCTAGTTTTGTAATAGAAAATTAACTACCCTCTTCAATTTTCCCTCTTTATTGTTGAGTAAATAGCCATTGATGTTATGGCATTTATGCTATGACCATTTTGCAAAAAAAAGTCATTCTGAAGAGTTGCACCTCTTTAGATTTCTGCCCAACTTTGGCTATAAATACAAGTTCATACTCTCAGATTTTCCATACGAATTTTTGATTTCTCCTCCTTTCTTCTGCATATTTTTAACTTAAAAGAAAGAAACAGTAAGTGTGATTTGCTACCGAACTTTGTGTTCGCTGAAACACTGGGATTTGAAATACCGCTACACCAGTGTGTAATTCGTTCTATCTTGGGAGAAAATAATTCATAACCTTGGGTACTAGGAGAAGATTAAATTCCTTAAGGAAACACTGTGAATTCAGTGGGTTCGAATTGATTTTTATTTCGTTTACATTTCTGTTTGACTATTATTTGATTATCTCCAGAATTATTTCACAAATACAGTATATTAACAAGCTTAAGGAATTTAATATATTTTCTGTATTTGTGTTATATTCACTGTTTCTGGAGAGTATAACCTTTGTGATTTTCTACTCTATTGGAGATTAAAATCTACGTGATTTTAACGTTTGTGTCATTTTTTTACAGAAATGACGAATTACAACGGAAACCAAGTTGTTCCGATGGTAACTGCAACGAGCCGAACAACACCGGCAGCATTGGCACCAGCGGAGAAACCCGAAAATTTTTTCGGGATTGATTTCAAGCGCTAGCAACAAAAGATGTTCTTTTACTTGACTACTCTAAGTCTCCCGAAGTTCATCAAGGAAGATGTTTTTGTGCTATCTGATGAAACTCCAGAGAATGAACACTTTCTCATGATTGAGGCGTAGAAGCACTCTGATTTTCTGTGCAAGAATTATATTCTTAGCGGACTGGAGGGCGCTTTGTATAACGTCTATAGTGGCGTGGAGACGTCAAAAGAACTGTGGATTGCGCTTGAAAAGAAATACAAAACTGAAGATGCCGGGTTAAAGAAGTTCGTTGCCGCAAAATTTTTGGACTACAAAATGATAAATAACAAGTCTGTTATTACCCAAGTCCAGGAATTGCAAGTGATTATTCACGATCTCCTTGCTGAAGGTATAAGTAGAATTAATACTAATGTTGGTAGTATTAATTTTATTATGTTTACTAACAGAATTTTCATTGAAGGTCTTGTCATCAATGAAGCATTCCAAGTAGCAGCGATGATTGAGAAGTTGCCTCCGTTGTGGAAGGACTTCAAAAATTATTTGAAACACAAACGCAAGGAGATGTCCCTTGAAGATCTCATTGTTCGGTTGAGAATCGAAGAGGACAATAAAGTTGATGACAAGAGAGGCCGTGAAAACTCAACAATAATGGGAGCAAATATTGTTGAAGATAACAAAAAGAGGAAGATGGCTTCTGGACCGAAAAACAACCCAAGCAAGAAGTGGTTCAATGAAAATTGCTACAACTATGGAAAAGCTAGACACAAATCTACGAAGTGTCGTGCTCCGAAGAAAGACAAGGAAAAGGGTCAAGCAAACATGGTTGAAAAGCATGATGATGTTGATGACTTGTGTGCCATGCTTTCCGAATGCAACTTGGTGGGCAATCCTAAAGAGTGGTGGATTGATTCTGAAGTCACTCGTCATGTTTGTGTTGTTAGAGAAACTTTTGCTACTTATGCTCTTGTTAGACCTGAAGAGACGCTTTCTATGAGAAATGCTGCAAAGGCCAAGATTGAAGGATGTGGGAAGATATTTCTCAAAATGATTTCCGGCAAAGTGGTGACTTTGAACAACATCCTTCATGTTCCCGAGATTAGGAAGAATTTAGTCTCTGGTGGACTTCTTGTTAAGAATGGTTTTAAATGTGTATTTGTATCCGATAAGGTTGTAATAAGTAAGAACGAGATGTTTGTAGGAAAATGTTAGCTCACCGAGGGCCTTTTCAAGCTGAATGTAATGGTTGTTGAAAATAATAATAATATTTCAGCTTCGTCTTACTTACTTGAGTCAAATGAATTTACGTTTGGGTCATGTCAATTATAAAACCTTGTGGAAAATGATAAACTTGGAAGTATTGCCTATGTTTGAATGCAACAAATCAAAATGTCAAATATGTGTGGAATCTAAGTATGTTAAACATCCTTATAAGTCAGTTGAAAGGAATTCAAATCCTTTAGACTTAATTCACACAGATATTTGCGACATGAAGTCAATACCATCTCGCGGTGGAAAGAAGTATTTCATAACTTTTATTGACGATAGTACTCGATATTGCTATGTTTACTTACTTAATAGTAAAGATGAAGCAATAGACGCATTCAAGCAATACAAAAATGAAGTTAAAACACAACTTAACAAGAAAATAAAAATGATAAGAAGTGATAGGGGTGGTTAATATGAATCTCCTTTTGAAGAAACATGTTTAGAATATGGAATTATTCACCAAACAACGGCCCCTTACACGCCCCAATCCAATGGGATTGCGAAAAGAAAGAATCGTTCATTAAAGGAGATGATGAACGCATTGTTGATAAGTTCTGATTTTCCATAGAACTTGTGGGGGGAAACCGTTCCTACGGCTAACCAAATACTAAATCGAGTACCCCATAGCAAAACACAATCCATTCCATATGAAAAATGGAAAGGGAGGAAGCCCAACTTGAATTATTTTAAAGTGTGGGGGTGTTTGGAAAAAGTGCAAGTTCCTAAACCCAAAAGGGTAAAAATAGGACCGAAAACCGTTGATTGTATTTTCATAGGATATGCTACCAATAGTAAAGCATATCGATTTCTGGTTCATAAATCAGAAAATCCCGACATTCATAATAATACAGTTATAGAATCAGATAATGTTGAGTTCTTTGAAAATATATATCCGTATAAAAAGGAATGTGAGTCGATTGGTGAAGGATCTAAACGACCTCGTGAAGAAACAAAAGAAAGTACATTTAATCAGGAGGATCCAAGACGTAGTAAACGTCAAAGAACATCTACTTCATTTTGGACCAGATTTTGTCTCAAACATTAAAAAAAGCTATGTCTTCTTCGGAATCATTATTTTGGAAAGAGACAGTCAATATTGAAATAAAATCCATATTGAACAACCATACATGGGAATTGGTTGATCTTCTTCCTGGAAATAAATCGTTGGGTTCTAAATGGATCTTTAAGAGGAAATGAAAGATGATGGCACTATTGACAAATATAAGTCAAGACTTGTGGTCAAAGGGTATAGACAACGAGAATGTCTTGACTATTTCAATACATACTCTCCAGTTACAAGAATTACGTCCATACGAACGTTAGTAGCATTAGCTGCAGTTTATGGTCTTGAAATTCATCAAATGGATGTTAAGACGGTCGTCTTAAATGGAGAGTTAGAGAAAAAAATCTACATGGAATAACCTGAAGGGTTTGTGATTCCAGGTAAAGAAAAGAAGGTATGTAGACTTGTTAAGTCTCTTTACGGATTAAAACAAGCACCCAAATAATGGCATGCGAAATTTGACCAAACAATGTTGTCAAATGGTTTTAAAATAAATGAATGTAATAAACGTGTGTACATTAAAAATGTTCCAAATCACATAGTCATTGTTTGCTTATATGTGGATGATATGATGATAATGAGTAATGACATTGCCAATATAAATGCGACTAAGCGTATGCTAACTGGCAAGTTTGATATGAAAAACTTGGGAGTTACTGATTTAATTCTGGGAATTAAGATCCATAAGACTTCTCAAGGTATGGAATTTTCACAATCTCATTATATTAAGACAGTACTTGAAAAATTCAAGCACTTGGGCTTTAAAGTTGCAAAGACTCCAATTGACGTGAGTCTTGTATTAGCAAAGAACAAAGGCCAAAGCATACCACAATTGGATTATGCTCGTGTGTTTGGATGCTTAATGTACATCATAAATTGTACACGGCCAGATATAGCTTTTGCTATAAGTAAATTGAGTCGATATACGAGCAATCCAGGTCAATCTCATTGGATGGAAATGAAACGAGTTTTGGGTATTTAGTACATACCCAGGACTTTGCTTGCACTATAGTAAATTTCCTGCGGTTATTGAGGCATAATATGATGCAAATTGGATCACCGAATCAACTGATTCCAAGTCCACAAGTGGATATGTATTCACTATTGGCGGAGGAGCGGTATCTTGGAATTCGTCCAAACAATCTTCTATTGCCCGCTCTACAATGGATGCTGAGTTCATAGACTTAGATAAAGCCGGTGAAGAAGCTGAATGGCTCCGAAATATCTTGGAAGACATTCCATTTTGGCCCAAACCATTGGCACCAATATGCATACATTGTGATAGTCAAGCGGCAATTGGAAGAGCTGGGAGCGTTATGTATAACGGTAAATCTCGTCATATATGACGAAGATATAAAACCGTTAGGCAATTACTCTTTAGAGAATTATCACAATTGACTATGTAAAGTCAAGTGATAATGTGTCAGATTCACTTACAAAATTCCTAACTAGAGAAGTAATTGAGAAATCATCAAGGGGAATGGGACTATGGCCGAGAACAAGTCATAGTGGCGGTAACTCTACCTAGAAGACTGGAGATCCCAAGATCTAGGTTCAAGGAGATCAAACAAAGTCATTAATGACGGTTCAACATTGTCAACTAAACTTTTGGTCCATTATCGTGATGAGACAAAGTTCAGTACCAAGGATAAAGCATTAAGGATTTTTAATAATTTCTAAATTTGATACGGGGTATATCAAATAGTGTATCTGCGGGATGACACATTTAGGAATCACCTATGTAAGTGTGAAGTGTTAACCGCTTCGAGGAGAATTTTTCAAGGCCAATTCTCTATGCACTTATGAAACCAGGCGGTGTTTATGGCTGAAACAAAAACAACAATAAGAACCAAAGATAGTTAAGGGTTGGTTGTGTGACTTATGGTTGTCCAGGTATACATCAAAGTTCGACGGTTCAAAGATATCAAATCTACTGATTGATCGAGTATATCCGACATAAGTTCACTACAGAAAGTTCAAAAGGAAACCTACTTATCCAGATGCAACTAATCCTTGCTTGCGAATCACACAATCTTTCATGCATACTTCCGTGATATAGCCATTTCCCATTCATGTGGGGGATTGTTGGATTTTTAAGCTATTAATGCTTAAAATAGGGTGAATGGGAAATGGAGGGAAAAATGAAATATTTGAGTAATATTTAATTTTCCCCCCTTGATTGTCCCATATGGAAAGAGGAAAGGTTTTTGATGGGTATATAAATATTTTCTCTTCTTCTAGCTCATAAAGAGTTGACAAGAAGGCAAGCCTCGCGCTGTCGTCGCCGTCGTCTCTTGCTCGGCTTGGCCCGTCTTGTCTCGGCTCGGCTTCGGCTTGATTCGGATTCGGCTTGATTCAGATTCGGTCAAATGATCGATTGATTAATTTTTGGACCAAATATATTTGTTATACTAAATATTAACAGAAATGTTATTAAATATTTGTTTTAATAATAAAATATTATTTTTAAAATAAATATTAATATTAAATCCAATTCAATTATCCAATTTTCAGTCTTCTATTTTTGTAACAGAAATTAATTACCCTCTTCAATTTTCCCTCTTTATTGTTGAGTGTCATTGATGTTATGACATTTATGCTATGACCGTTTTGCAAAAACATGCCATTCTGAAGAGTTGCACCTCTTCAGATTTCAACCCAACTTTGGCTATAAATACAAGTTCATCCTCTCAGATTTTCCATACGAATTTCTGATTTCTCCTTCTTTCTTCTGCATATTTTTAACTTCAAAGCAAGCAACAGTAAGTGTGATTTGCTACCGAACTTTGTGTTCGCTGAAACACTGGGGTTTGAAGTATTACTACCACTACACCAGTGTGTAATTCGTTCTATCCTGGGAAGAAATAATCTATAACATTGGGTACTAGGAGGGGATTAAATTCCTTAAGAAAATACTGTGAATTCACTGGGCTCGAATTGATTTTTATTTTGTTTACATTTCTGTTTGAATATTATTTTATTATCTCCAAAATTATTTCACAAATACATTTTATTAACAGCCATCACTTGATAAAGATATAAATATTATTTTCAATAAACTCTCGACTGAGAAAATATTAAAGAAGGAAAAGGAAGAAGAAGAAGAAGAAGAACAGAGAAGAATAAAGAAAAAGATGCTAATAAAATAATATTAGAGAAATATCAACCCCTGGCTTATTAGTTCATTTTTGTCTAGTACTGACAGAGACCAAAGCCATGAGTCCAGAACCAAAATGTGATTCTTTTTGACACAAAGAACCCAAATAAGTGGAAAAAAAGAGAGAACAAAAGTATATATAACGACCAAAAACTAGGCGTTATACATTAACAGTAACTCTGTCGTTAATGTATAGCGCGCAGGTTTTGGGTATTATAGTGCAAAAATTGACAGTGTCAGGTATAGCGCCCAAAAACTGGACGCTATACCCATTTTTTTTTTAAAATCCGTTTTGTTTCTGGACACAATAATTCAAATGCGTATAGCGCCTAGTTTTTGGGCGCTATACGTAAAAAAGAATTCCCGTCCTATATAAAGAGGTTAAGATTGTAAGAAAAATCATTCAAAATTATTTTTAAGTCTCGTTCAAACGTTTCTTGCTGTTAAATTCTCCAGCATTTTTCATTATGTCTAAAGAGCGTAGAATAAGAGTTTCATTATATTGGGGGGTGAGGCTGTGTTGGAGAATAACTATGTGGGGTACAGTTTACCTGCACAGTGTCATGTTAAATTGTCACTTAAAGTGTGAGGAAACGTTCAGTGATTCTTAAAGTAACCGGAAGATATCCGTATTCCGTCACTCAGCAAGGGGTTGCTTTTTACTCGGAGTTTAACATCGACGATGATGAAACTTTGAGTGATTTTCTGAGGGCTCCGAATGAATGCCGGGAATTTATTGTAATCACAATGTTGGAGATGTACGTCAAGGTCGAAGACGTTTCCAAAAAAGAGGTTGCGCGTAGTAGGGATAACCCCTAGTCATCGGGTGGTTATTCTGGCGAATGAGGAGCTAGAAAATAATTTCTATCCTGCTTTCCATAATTCACAAGACGAGTGGTAAACTTCAATTTTCATTTGTGTTAATTATGTACATTTTTGGTGTATTGAATTTGTATTAACGCTCCTATATTTAACAGGGGGTACCGACCAGATATGAATTTTACAAGTGGTCCATCCAGTAGTCATCACCTAATTGAAAACGTCCATCATGGAATTTCATCAAATTACGACTTGTAAGTGAAGTGATATAGCTATATGGAAAGTATTTATTAATTTCAGTAGCTTATATTTTTGTTGGTTGTGCAGTGAAAACCAGCAAGTTGAGTCACCCGTACTTACTCAATTGCCCGAAAATGACATATTAAATCAGGATCTGGCAGATGACAGAGTGAGGAAGAGAACAATGATTATGACAACAATGCCGATGAATCCGGAGACGAGACACCCTTTCCTCGTGAGGATGTTGATGAAGAGGATGAGGATGAAGGACCTGGTTTGAAGAGAGAGTATGCTCCAACCCCTCCCCTCCCCCCGACGAAGAGTGTACGAGTCCGAAGTGTTGTTTCATTCAAGAGATATTCCTTACATTAATAACTTGCCAAGCATGTCATATGTGGAAGCTCTCACAAGGGATTTGATGAAATTCGGACAGCAATGTGGGTTGAGTCTAGACCAACGGTGCTTGCAAAGGGCATGCTTTTTCCTGATAAAGCCCGCGTAAGCAAGGGTTGTAAAATGCACAACGTAAAAGAGTGTCGTGAGATGCAGGTATGGAAGTCAAGTCCATTGGTATACAAGGTTGTTTGCCGCAGGTGGTTTTGGCTATGTCATTGGATGTTGTGTGCGGCCAAGAAGAAGACAGGTCTGTGGAAAGTGGGTAAATACATTCCCACCCACACATGCGAAATAGACACATTCAAAGGGAATCACTTCAACTTGGATATTAACTTGATTTCTCTTGTACTTATTCCGCAACTCGAAGCGTCTATAAGGTATAAAATCAAAGAGTGCATTACATCAGTCCACCAGGAATATGGCCATACCATTACGAAAATAAAGGCATTTCTCGGGCGCAAACGAGCGTTTTGAAATTGTCTACGATAATTGGGATAAGTCATTTGCATCTCTGCCAAAGTACATGGACACACTACAACACTTTAACCCCGGGACGGTTGTTGAATGGAAGCTTGAGCGGAGTCCGGGAAAACCAGAATATATATTCAATTACGTATTCTGGGCATTTAAACCAGCAATTGATGGATTTTCTCATTGCCGTCCCGTAATATCCATAGACGGCACTCATGTCTATGGAAAGTACGATATCAAGCTATTGATAGCCGTGGCAGTAGATGCTAATGGACAGATATTTCCTATAGCTTTTGTTTTTTGTGCCAATGAAAGCACAGAGACGTGGACGTTGTTTTTGAACCACTTGAAAGAGCACATTGTCAAACAGCGTTCCGGTATTTGTCTAATATCTGATCGGCATGGTGGTATCTTTAGTTCTATGGAGAACTTTCCTTCATGGCAAGAACCTTATGCATACCATCGTTACTGTGTGAGGCACTTTAAGGCTAATTTCCAGAAGGCATATCCCAACAAGGATCTACATGATTTAATGTGGATGGCAGCAACAGACCACCAATAGCATAAATTCCGGAGGCACATGGAATCTATCAGGCAAGACGACGAGGCAGCCTATTGTTGGTTAATGCGACATCACCCTAAAAAGTGGACTTTGCATGCGGATGGTGGCAGACGATGGGGAATTCTGACTACAAACGTGTCAGAGTCTTTCAACGGGTTGTTGAAGTCGGCAAGAGGATTTCCTGTCATAGCCATGGTGCGGATGTCGTTCAAGAAGATAGCAGAGAGGTTTGTTGAACGGTCTGCAGCCACAACGGCATTGATGGAAAGGGGTGTTGAATTTATGCCTGTGCCGATAAAGAGATTTGAGAAATACAGACGGCGAGTACATTGGAATTCATTTTAGCAGTATGATAATGAAAGAAATGTTTTTGAAGTTCGCACCGCTATCCATCAAAATCGGGGGAATAATGTACATACTGTAAATGAATCATCAAGGTTATGCTCTTGTGGGAAATGGTCCATCTACCACATGCCTTGCTCACATGCCATCAAGTGTTTTCAACGTATTGGTTTTGGGGAGACCAACTATGTTGATCAACAATATAGTGTTGCCAAGTATCTAAACACATATAGTGGGCAGTTGCAGCCAGTGGGTGCTGAGTATTATTGGCCGTCGGAACCATTTAAAATGGTGTGCAACAAGTCCTATTTGCGTCGAATATAGGTGGAGAAGAGAATGCGTATACGGAACCAAATAGATGTTAGTGATACCGTTTATGCGCGCAAATGTGGTATATGCTCGCAAACAGGACACGACCGTCGAAAATGTCCTTCAGGTGGTTTGGGTGGCAATACTAATCAAGCTCGTGGTGGGTGTTGTTCTAGTGTGCCTAACTATCCATGAGTTTATGTTGTAATAATTAATTATTTTGTTTATGTTGCAAGATTTATGAAATACATTTATGTTTGTTAATTGTGATTTGAACTTTTCTATTTTAATTTTTTAAATGATAATTTAATAAAATTTTGTGTATATTTAGCGCGGATAATTACTACGTTAATTATGTGTGTTGTCTTATCGAACTGAAAAGGTTGACTGTTGGTTGATTTCCCAATGCACACGCAAGTGTACGTGGTCGACAAGTAATATAGGA